>PVHY01001544.1:0-154191 GCA_004024945.1 Uropsilus gracilis | reverse complement strand
GCACGAGCCACCGTGCCCGGCGGAAATAGTGTCTTTTAATGAAAATGGAATCCCCGTGATCTCTCCCAGGTCAACAAAATAGAAAACAAATTACAAGTGCCCGCGGACAATAATTTTCAAGAAAGAAAAAGTCGAACCACAGAGTTATATGTAACATTTCTTAGAAGGCATTTTTATAAACTAGGTAATACTTGGGACAATTGGCTGCAGCTGGAGTTGAATTCAATTTATTGTTCAGTTCATTAAGAAATCCCCTATGTTTAAGCCATTTCGCTACACAATTGTTTCCATTTTTCTTTTCCATGGTTAGGTGGAACTTAACGTGAACTTATAAGTAAAACCTCAAGTAGAATTTGTAAGACTTTACAGTTGGCGTGAACCGAAAATAAGTATCTTTGAAGCCAGTTGAGGGAGCGAGCTTAACTGAAATGACGGTTGTTCAGTCAGGTGTAGCATTTTAACCCTGACAGCTGGCCTTTTAATACACTGTTTCCTGTACGAAGAGAACTGTGTGATTGATGATGTCCTTCTAGTGTTATGATCCAGACTCCCTAAGATTTGTATGTGCATCCCTAGTTTCTGATATTGAAGGCAAGATTTAACCTGTAAGAAATGTACTGAACCCCTGCAAATTAGTTTAATTTTAATGTCCATAAATTGATTAATAAATGTAAGCGACTTTGTGTTTGTAAATAGAGGCTTTAAGGGCCATGTCAAGTCTTCATTTCATTATTAAACACTCTATATTCTGTAATTTAGTGTCTTCAAATCCTCGACATGGGTGAAAACACTTTTTTGGTCAGATTTCTAAAAAGTTTCTGAAAAGGAATTTTTTTACAGAGCATGGAAGCATAACGCTTTTCATTAAATATTTGTGTAATTACCTAACGATGCTTTAGATACAGTTTGAATTACTCTTTCATTTGTAATAAAATGGAATGAATCAATTTGACCAGAGCTGTTGGTATTTGTATTGCTTCTCTATTTTGAAATGTCTGAAATTTTCATGTTGAACTGTTTGTTCTAGCTTACTTTCATCATCTTTTGTACAAACAATTTATCCGACAAAGGGAATACTGTAGTCTTTAAAAATATATTTTTCACATTAACAAGTTTCATTTGCAGATACAGAAGTTGAAATTTTTATCAACTAGATGGAAATAATCAACTAAAAAACAAATCAAATATGATTTGTTAATGAAATATAATTGCGGGTTATTTAAACAAACATGCTGATGTACCATAACTAGACAAAATTTGTTAATTCATGATCTAGAAATATGATCTGTTAGATTAAATAAACTAGTTCATCTTGTCCATTTGTATTAGTGATATACATTGTAGTAGGAATTCTGTAAATTCAAATAAACTTGATGGTTTTGGGTAGTTTTTAAATACAGCACTAAATAACATTTTTAAGATTTTTTCTTAAAATATCACTTTAAAAACTTAAAAACTAATTTCAGTGTAGCCCTTGGTCTTTGATCTATAAGAGGGTAGCACTGTTTTATGGAATGTTACTATGTGGATATATTTTGAGAGTAAGAACATAATACCATCATTAGGATTATAACTTATTTTCTGAAATGTTAATAGGAAATAACTTCCTTTAATTAAAATGGAATCCCACATCTACCTTCCCATTTTAAAGAAACACATTTTTAAGAAACAGATACAAGTGCTATACTTAGAGCAAAACAAAGAAATTTAATTGTAAGGGGTAATATCAAACTGGAAATAAATATACCTAACATTCCTTATAAGAATTCTTATAATAACCTAATTGCCCACAATAATTGGAGGAACTGGCTACAGTTGGAATTGATCTCAATTTATTACTCCGTTAACTGATAAATTGCATACATGACTTGAACCAAGAGTCCAGGGACCGCATGTTCTGCCAACTAGAAACATAATGAACTCTTAAAAAAAGCTATGCTAAGATACTAACAATGTCCACTATGACTTTAGTTGGTCAGTCTCCAGATGAGCTGAGATTGGTAGAATACTAGCCTTTCCAGGCTTTTACCACTAATTTATGCCTGATTTCATGACAGGCATATATTTATGCCTCATGAAATTTTAAAAAATTGTTTAATTAGGTTAAGTTGTAGAACACCACAAACAGCTTTAAGATTTTTTGTGTGTGTGGCCTCCAGGCCTCTGCTGCGATTGCTATTACCCCACTGAGAACCTAAGAAACTAATACAACTGTATTAATTTTTTTTTGCTTGAGTAGCAGCTTCACCATGTCAACTTAAAACTTGTAGTGTCTTCAGCATAGCTGACATTACAATAATGTCCAGTCCAGGCTAGTGTTCACATCCTTAGTACTGTTTACATGCGCTGAACTAGTGAACACATTTCCAGCAAATAAATGCTTTATCATCATTTTCTTTAGTCTACAGAGAAAGTCATCTCTTAATCCAGTCATTCAGTTTGGTGGTGAAATAAAATCTCTACCCTCTTGGAGTTTACAATTTAGCTCAGTTTGTTCCTTTTTCTAATGGTGATTCCAGTCATCAGAGTACCACAATAGTACTGTTAAGCTGCGGCAAACACAGACTCTCAGAGAAATAGGCAAATAGGAAAGTTTTATTAAAAGACTCAGCTGAGGGCACTTGGGTCTCAGAAGGAAAGTTGGACCCAAGGCCCCGAACTTTGTTGATACAGGGAATTTAGAGGTTTTTGCAAAAGCTCAAAATACATTTCCATATAGAGGCAGTTTCCTATGTGACGTGGTACAAAATTGGCATAAAATACAATTTGTGACAGTCTGGATATTCCTAAGAAATAATATCTCCATGGGACCAGGCCTTTTCAACTCGGATAAGTTCTTTTTCTTTTGCACAAGCTGTTTTTCTCCCCATTAAGGGAAGGGTAAGCAGCTGTGTCCATTTGTTATCTTGCTTTTAGCTTTCCCACACACACAGCCTGGCCTGAGTTAGCGAAAGCTAGGAAAAGTTCTACAAAGACCTAGTTGAGTCTCCTTTGACCCTGAGATGCCTGCATCTCAAGCCAACTTTTAGGTCTAGTGGTTAACACTTTAGGTTTCAGACTTGAGGTGTTTAAACTCATTTTTTACACCCGTCCTGTTCCCTGTCCATGTCCCCGTCCCCCCACCCCCATCCCCCGTCTTTGGGAATGAGATCATGAGACCGAATTTTTCAAGGTGTTTATTTGCTCCATTTCCTCATATTGTTGCTTTAAAACCATCAGTTTGAAGCTATTGATACTAGTTGTTCTGAAAGACACTAATTTTTTTAAGAGGCAGGGACCACAAATCAATAAGAAGCAGGCAAGGTAGACCAATAATGACTGTGACTAGACTTGTGAGCCAGGGCGAGTAATCAAATAGGGATTCAAACCAGTTCATTTGACTCTTTCTTTGTTCCTCTCTATCTTGTAGCCGCTTATGAAGCTGGTTCAGGTTGTGCCTAACAACCCCAGAGATGTTGGCATAAACACAACAGGTTTCCCCCAGGAAAACCACCTGTTTTGGAGGGCCACCTCTGCCAGAGAATCTAAGGCGTATGCCAAATGCTGGACATTGAATTCTAAGGTGACTAAATCTTTATCTATTAAGCTACTTAATGCTTTCAGTTCTGGTCTGGTCCTAACCAAAGCTGCTGTTCCCATAGCGGCAGACCCTGCTATTCCTAGGACGACAGCTACTGGGATCAGAGCAGGGACTCTTCGTTGTCAAGAAAATCCCATATGCTGGCGCCCTCCCTCACCTGAATATAGACCCGGGGTAAGATAAGACGTGTACCAGGACACATATTGAAGAAGCTTCTTGATCAGCCATTATGCGAATAGAAAGCAAGCAGGGAGTTAAGTCCAAACGTGTGAGCAAACCATGTTCCTTCAGGAGAAATAAGGTAAAAGGGGACGTGGTGTGTGTCACACAGGACATAAGTGTCATTACAATTATCCCGATATACTGATTCGTGTAGGGGAAAATATTGAGACCTGAAGCAAGTACCCATACCCTGCAAATCTCCCAATGTGAGTTTGGGTCTCTATCCCCACCAACAGTGAGCAGGGGGGCATCACCTTATCATCTACAGACACATTTCGAATGGCACCTGAGGAGGAATTACCTATAGGGGCCCAGGTTCCCACCCCAGTATAGGAAGGAGTTTCAGGGTTCACATAACCAATAGTCCTATGCTATACCTGGGGAAGAATGATTAAAGAGACGATGGATAGACTAACATTTCCAGAATGGGGCTGTCCTTAGGTCTGAGGTCTTCTTTTTAGGGAACAGAAGTGGGGAGAGAGAGCCATTTTGGGGCTCTCTATTCTTTTCAAATTATCCCATATATATACAAGGTGAGGCGACAAAGGGACCCCCATCTCTAACTCACATAGGGGGCCAATTGGATCAATGGGTGTACTTACTTTGGCATTTTGGATAGTGAAAGACACCCCTGGGTCTCGGCCAGAAACAAACAACCTCAGGCCCCAGGTCCTCCCTCTCCCAGCCACTTTGAATCTATCCAGGTATCAACTGTGAGCTCCATGGGGTTGCAGGACCCTACCTTGCAGTCAGCTCCCGGCTTTAGACCTCTCTGAAGGTCTATCAGTGGGCTGTTATGTTTTCAGATGGCTTCTGTTATACAGTCCCACACCCTGCAATAGAAGTCAGCCTCATTCCCCCCACCACTTCCGGAGGCTATCCTCTGGACAAGCATAAAATTGGACTCTCCACAAAGTGACCTCCCTCGCCCTGTCCCCGCATCTGTGAGGGCACACCCAAGTCTTTTCCAGCTTATAGTTTGCAGTTAGATAGCGTTTCTTTCTCATGTGTGGGAGCTCTGGCACAGCATGATTAGATTACCAAATAAATCACATAGATCAAACTTGAAAATAGGAAGCCCAGAGGTGACTAAATGACTCAAGTCCTCCATCAACCATTCTACTAATTGTCCAAGTATAGTTCAGGAACAGGTGGGGGTTGCTGAGTCTCCTTGCCAGTGTTGGCACCAGGAGCAGGTAAATCCCCAACAGCATCCTGCTCTCCGGGCACTGGGTTAATTTGATCCGAAGGGGGTTCTTGGGCAAAATCTTCCAATGGGTTTGGAGAGGCGGAGCCATAACCTTTAATTGTGACCAGTGCACTGATCCATGGTTTCAAGCCAGCAACCTTAGCTGCAGTTGGGGTTGATAAAACAACAACATAAGGCCCTTTCCACCTGGATTCCAGGGTGTGTGGGTTGTGCCTCTTTACCAGCACCAATCGTCAGGGGAGGCTACAGGCGGCAATACCTCTTTATCAAGATTGGCTTTAGGGACGCCAGCCGCCTGTCTCACTGCCGCCCAACTGGCATGCAGCACAGGCTGCAAATGCTGGAGTGATCAGCCAATGTCAGTGGGATTTTCCAGGCTAACATCTGGCAAGTGAACAAGAGCCAAAGGAGGAGATCTCCCGAAAATGATTTCAAAGGGGCTAAAGTTTTAACATAAGGGGAACACCGGACCCTCAGAAGAGCAAACGGCAGAAGACTGACCCACCTAGCGCCAGTTTCCAGGGTTAATTTGGTCAGGGTCTCCTTAAGTGTCTGATTCATTAGCTCTAAGTCCCAGAGCTCTGAGGCCTATATGCACAATGCAATTTCCAATCTGTTTCCAGAGCTCAGGCACTGGCAGAAAATGCTGGCCCATTATCAGATCCAATTGTAAGGGGAATTCCCTATCAAGCCACTATTTCCTCTATAATTTTTTTTTAGCCACAACCTTTGCTCCTTCCGTGTGGATTGGAAAAGCTTCTACCCATCCTGAAAAGGTATCTATAAAAACTAACAAATATTTATTTCCATGTAATCCTGGCTTTATTTTTGAGAAGTCCACCTCCCAGCATCTTCCCACCTGATTTCCTGGCTCCCTAACTCCTCCCCTGTTTTCCCTGCGGCCCCCTGCGACATTCACCATTTGGCACACCTTACAGTTCTCAGCAACCTGCTCTGTAACTTCAGTTGATCGTGGGATTACATACAAACCCTCCAGCAGCACTGCCATTTTTCTAGCACTTAAATGAGTCCCCGAAGCATCCTAGTAACCAAATTCTTTGCAAATTTCCGGGGCAGGAAGATCCTACCTGTTTTATCCTTCCACCATCCCTCCACCTTTTCAAACCCCAACTCCTCCCCCTTGTCCTTCTCCTCCGTACTGTATCCTGGGCTTTCAGGCAAAGTGGGATCTGGGAGAGCAAGAACCAGTTCAGCCAAAGGAACCCGTGCCACCTCCTCTGCCGCCTCATCACCTTGGAGAGCCCTCGCTGGTGGGTAGGACAGTGAACAATGGCGACTTTTTTAGGTGCCCATACTGCCTCCAACAGATCCAGTAGCTGGTCTTTGTGCTGAAATGTCCTTTCCAACGGAAGTCAAGAAGCCCCTCTCTTTATATGAGTGCCATGCACATGAAGAGTAGCAAATGCATATCCACTATCAGGAAATATGGTCACACGCTTATCTCTACTCATTCGGAGGGCCTTGGAAAGAGCTATCAATTCAGCCTTTTGTGCTGAAGTTCCCTTAGGCAGACATGTGTTCCAAAGTGTTTCATCTGCAGAACAAACTGCTGCCCCCGCCAAGCGTTCACCCTTCTCTACATAGCTGCTCCCGTCTGTAATAACTCTTAAGTCCGGGTCAGGCAGAGGCTCATCTTGAAAATGAGGATGGCTGCTGTGTGTGTAGGATACCTACTGGCAGTCATGCATCGGTGGGGCCTCGGGGTCCGATGGAGCAGGTCCCTTCCCCTCAAGGGATCTGGACAGTCTGGTACCAGGAGAAAGGAGTGAGTCACAATTTCTTTTGCCAAGTTTACAGTGCAGCCAGTAGTCAGAAATCTTTCCCATAACCCCTTTATGTGGGCCTTTTTATCAGAGAGAGAGAGAGAGAGAGATCCTAGCGGTTTTCTAAGCACTGACCCGGCGGCACCAGTGTTGGCCAAGAAGTCGGCCAGTTCCCCCTCCCCCCTCTACCCTTTGCCATTACCTGGGATTCTAGGGGGGTAGAACCCTGACACCTTTAGTCTTCTTCCTCAACTTGCAGGACAGGGGTCAATTTCTTGAATTCCCCCGTCATCCTTTGCCTGCAGTTTTGGACAATCCTTTTTCCAGTAGCCAAACACTTTGCAAAATGCACACTGGTTTTTGGCTAGGGGAGGGGTGTTCTGCTTATTGCCCTGTCCATTCTGTTTCTTTTCCAGATTTAGAGCTAACACCTTTGCCAGATTTTTTTTTTTTTTTTTTTTTTTTGCCTGCCTTTCTTCAGGAGAATCCCTATTATGAAAAACCTTCATTGCTAGGAGCAGATTGAGACACAAATGCCAGGTTAATGGCCCTTCTGTTCTCTGGAATCTCTGGGTCAATGGGTGTATATATATTCTGTAAGCTTCCATGAGATGTTCCAGGAAGGCAGAAGGGCTCTCCTGGGGGCCTTGCAAAGCTTCACTAACCTTAGATAAGTTTGTGGGCCATTTAGCCACAGCCTGGAGACTGCCCCCAGCAGAAACTGGCGGTAGGATTGGAGTCGTTCCCTACCTTTATACAGTTAGGATCCTGGAGGGCTAAGACAGAAGGAAAACACATTTCAAATGAACAGGGTCATGTTATTTTTCGCCGTCAAATTTAGGCAACTTTTGTTTACACCCTGAGAAAGAAATATTTGCAGATGATACATTTACAAATTTTAACATGAACAATTTTTTTTTTTTGGTTACAACAGCCCCCCCATTAAAGTTAATCATGTTAATCAAAGTTAATCAAGTTAATCAAATGCTGAAACAAAGTAAAAATTCCATGGCTCTCAAAGTTTCACATGCCAGGCAAAATTCAGACATTCAGAACATGTTTTGCCAAATATATCAGGCATTTTAAATGGTAAATTCTAAATGGTATGATGTTCCCTGGAGAGATAAGAATAAGTTATTAGCAGAAACATTTATTGGCATATATTTCTGGAAGATATGGGCAGTGACATCTAGAAGGGCTAGCACAACAACAGAAAACTTTAAAAGACCAACAAGATCCTAAACTCAAGGCAACTGAAAGTAGAAAAAACTGATAAGAGTTGTGAGTCTAAGTGCAGTTGCCTGGGGAGTGCAGAAAAAAGTTTAAATGCCCTTAGACATGGCTCCAAATGACCGCTCCACCCTCCCTGTCATAGTGCCTGGGGACACCCTGCTTTTTTTTTTTTTTTTTTTCTTACTTGTCTAAAAGTTTTGTAATTCTTTAAAAACAAAACAAAACAATTTTACAGAGAAAAGAACCATGGTGATTCAGGGTTAAGTTTCTGCTCTTGTGAGGTTATTGTGTTAAATGCTGTACAAACTAGCTTCAGTGTGTCTCCTTATTTCCCTGAATTTTTTACAATATAAATTCAATTGAAAAACAATGTGATAGTTTAGAGTTCCAGTAAGAGGACTTTTTTTTTTTTTAACACCCCAGCACATACATAAACCAAACAGTGCTACAGTACTGTATTATATTTTTTATATGGAGTCATAGGCATAATGAGAGCAATCTGCAGAATACATCTCAAGAATCTAATGCCAGGAATGGTGCCTATATCACCATCCATTTTATTCAGAGACCTAAAACAAACCAAACAAGACCAGAATAACCTGATAGAGCTCTGAGACAGATCAGATCAAAACAAGGCATCTTAAACTAGTGGCCAAATTGGCCAAACCCAGGAACCAGAACAGAAGTGCAATGATTAAATTTGATAGGCAAGAGTAACGGGAGGTGCTGGAATTAGGCATGGACGAGTTCCCAGGTGAAATCACCTGACAGAGCTGTTAGGGAGTCATCCCAACCAGAGTCCCAGCCCCTGCACTGCATCACTGAAGGCCAATTAAAGCAGAGACAGGAACTGAATCTTTTAAGATGTGCTTTTATCATATAGCCGGCAACCTGGAAGACATGGGGTTAACACTCTAAACTAACTAGCTTAACCTTATTTTTCCAGCTGCTTTTTCCTGGAAGAACTTAAAATGACCAGGAATACAGTTAAATGGAACATCTGGGACTGATGTTTTCTGCCCCAAGCTGCTGTTACTAAAAAATCAAATACAAAACAACAAGAGGCAATGCCCAACACAGAACAGATAGGACAGAAACAAGACCAGACAAGTGGTCACTTTAAGACAGAACTCGAAAGGACTTGACATTTATTCGCCAAAGTCCCTATTCAAGGAGTCTTACAGAGACTCCACTAAGAGAACCTAAATTTTCATTTTGCATTGGGACAACCCAATACATCCAAGGGCTGCCACAGACGTCTCTGAGCACCCTGCCCTTCGACTGCGTCCAGCATTCCCAGAAAGGGCCACAACAAAGGATCCTTTAACAAAACCTAGAAAGCAGCACCCTACTACTCACCCAATACCCCAGAACAAACAGAACAAACAAATAGGGTCTTGGGTAAAAGACCCTATTTCAGGTCATCTGCAAACGGTGAGATCTTCGGTACCAGCTGTGAAGGAAAAGATGAAATTTCCAAGGAATCCACTGTCAGCAGCCACAAAACACGAGGAAAAAAGGAAGAGACAGGAGGGCACGCAGAAGGGAAAAATGGGTAACTAACAGGCGTTCCAGCCGGCCTGGCCTCTCCGGAGCTCTTAAGAAGTCCTTGGCATAGGAGCACAAGTACGAATCCCTTGCTAGGTTTGTCCCTGAGGGCAAAACTCCTAAGTCTTTACTGACTTCAAGGAACCATGGGTATGGAGCCCATTCAGATCCTGTGGCAAGCTGTGGGGCCAAATATTTTCGCTGACACACACACACACACACACACACACACTCACGTACCCATCTCCCTCTCAGGAAAAAAAATCAGAGGGAAAAGATGAGGGTAGTACCTGTGGCTGTTGCACACACACACACACACACACACACACTCACGTACCCATCTCCCTCTCAGGAAAAAAAATCAGAGGGTAAAGATGAGGGTCGTACCTGTGGCTGTTGCCCAGAGATATATGAATCTCGGTGGAACCTCCAAATGTTAAGCCGCCACAAACACAGACTCTCAGAGAAATAGGTAAATAGGAAAGTTTTATTAAAAGACTCAGCTGAGGGCACTTGGGTTTCAGAAGGAAAGTCAGACACATGGCCCCGAACTTTGTTGATGCGGGGAATTTATAGGTTTTTGCAAAAGCTCAAAATACATTTCCATATAGAGGCAGTTTCCTGTGTGATGTGGTACAAAATTGGCATAGAATACACAAGATTGGCATAAAATACAATTTGTGACACTCTGGATATCCCTAAGAAATAATACTTCCATGGGACCAGGCCTTTTCACCTCGGATAAGTTCTTTTTCTTTTGCACAAGCTGTTTTTCTCCCAATTAAGGGAAGGGTAAGCAGCTGTGCCCGTTTGTTATCTTGCTTTTAGCTTTCCCACACACACAGCCTGGCCTGAGTTAGCGAAAGCTAGGAAAAGTTCTACAAAGACCTAGTTGAGTCTCCTTCAACCTTGAGATGCCTGCATCTCAAGTCAACTTTTAGGCCTGGTGGTTAACACTTTAGGTTTCAGACTGGAGGTGTTTAAACTCATTTTTTACAGTACCACAATATCCAATCACCACAATCTTGAGGTTGCAAAAACTCCTTTGGAAATGCCTGGTTTAGATATTTTCCTAATAATTTTTAGGCGAATTAGTTGCAGTAGAAGCCTACTTGGAGAAATACGCATTGATGGAAATGCTACATATTTACTTTAGAAACCAGGTGTCTTTTATTATTTTTTATTATTTTTAGGTGTCTTTATTCTACTTCAGCTTCAAGAGTTGCAAGATGAAGGAGAGGTATTTCAGCTCTGGGAGCCTTGTTTTATTCCTCTGTAAGAGAGAATGATAACCACCTTGGAAAACTGTGCAGCTTAATGGTTGCAATTTAAAATACTTTTTACAGAACCTGGTGGGCGTGTCAAAGTAGTTATTATATTTTTGAAAAACATCTCCATGTGAGAAAAACACTAAGGAAAACAAATTATCTTCTACAATTTCCTGTTAATGATCATCAGCTATACCGCAAGAAACCAAAACCAAAAACCAACAAAACATTATGTAAAGGAGAACTGGGGATTTATTTTTAGTTTCCCATTCAGGCATAAAAAAGCTCAGTGGTTTTGCTTAGGTACCTTCTCTGTTAACCATTTTCTTCATCCATAACACAAGATTATGCCAAGTTTTCCCTGAACTTTAGAGTAAAAATCAATGGAGAGAAGTAATTTTAGCTTTAGTCAACTAATTGTTAAATTCGGTGGATTTTAAGTTTTACTTGAACATTCAAATAAACGTACCATTAACCCAGTTTTTTGCTTTAATACTGTTCATTTTTCAATTTTCAGTATTGTGCTGCCAAAGCGAGCACTAATAATGTTCATTCTCTACTGGTTAGATCTGATGGTGTGCCTTAGCGAGGTAAGGTAATTTCGTGAAATCAAGGGCCAGATAGTTCCCAATAAACTCTGGCTTCATTGAAGAACTAGCTGGTAATAACAGGCGAGCAGGTAATTCATTGGGTCCCGCCTCACCTTATTCAGGGCAGCAAAATTTTCGATTCAACCCACACCCTCTTTGGACCTGGCCTGCTCCACCCAGGGGCTTACTAGGTTAGCTCACCCCAACTGCTGTCCCGTTTCCGCTCTTAAAGCACCCCAAACTAAAACGAGGGCGCTCGGGGGAATCAGAAACTCCGGGAACGTGACCTAAAGAAAATTCTCAGCTGTGATGGGGGCGGGGTGAGGCGGAGCGACGGGCCGCGTCTCCGGAAGTCACGCAGCAGGAAGTCGCGTTCTGCAAAGAAATTGGGGGCGCGAGGTTGGAAATTAGGCCGTGACATCGAAAGCTTCAAGTCAGCGCGGTCGTTGTTTCCAGCTCCACTTTCATTTCACCGCGGATCTGTTGGTCACCCATTCGTGTGCTGGTTTCCTGCAACACGAGCGGCAATGGCCGTACAGGGACTTGCGTGAGCGCCGCTAAGTTTAGGAGCGCCTAGACCCGGTGGCGGGGAGGCGAGGAGGCCGGCTGCTTTGGGGACTGCGCAGAGTCCTCCCGCAGTTCCGAATGTAACCTACGACTGAACGGTGCCAGTTTCCTGGGCATCCTGTCATCCCGGCAGGTTGTGGGTGGTTATTCCCCTGCAAGACTCGCCCTGTAATTCGGCAACTGAAGGACTACGGTTTTCTCAGCGTTTTTCTTGGAGAAAACGAAGCCCTAGAGGGGAAAAATGTTTATTTTTCCTAAAATCTCTTTAAGAGTTGAGGTTGAAAACTATCTTAAGGAAAGCTTTATGAATAAGGAGGTAGGTCAGAAAGAGACATGTTAGATATTTGCAAAAATTCAGTTTTTATGCACTTTCGAAAAAGTCTAAGAAAATTAACTTTTAAAGCTGCTATCTCAGTGCTTGTCTTTCTGAATGTAAAAAGTCGTTATCTTTCTGCAGGTACTTAACGTTTCCCTAGATATGAGGTAACTGAATATGTGTTTTAATACTTAGCACTGGTAAAGGGAGAGAGAAAAGCTGTTTGTATGTGACTTAGGCTTGGCATTGTAGGAGTTCCAAGGATGAGCCAGAAATCCCTGCCCCAGTTTGCTCTGTCTGAGGCTCCACCTGTATCTGAGTGGCTGTTCTATGCCCGCTGCTGTCTTAGGTGGTTTGCACACCTTTACGTTTTAGTCTTTGCAATTTGTTTTAGTATGGATTTCCTTCTAATTTTAATAGGTGAGGAAACAGGGTCCCAGGAAACATGTGAACTGACAGAAATTACAGCTATCAGGTAACAGTACTGAAATGGAAAGTACAGATTTGGCATCCCAACAACCCCATGATTTGCTGCCAATTCCTCTGAGTAAATTACTTCACTTAACTATGATTTCTTTTTCTGTGAAGAATGAGGATAGTTAAAAATACATTAAAAGATGTTTTAAGGTAGTAATCATAAGAGAAAGCAGTGGCTGTTTGGCAAGCAATGAGTCCTCAACAGGTGTTTATTCTATTTGCTACAAGCAGTGACTATCCTGGAAGTACTTAAATGGTGATTGTGTTTGATTACCAAGCCTGTGCACTTGACTTGTGTTCTACTTGATCATCCTGCCTCTAAGCAGCTTTGTTCTTCAAACCTTTGTTTGTTATTTTTTGCCACTAGGTCTCGCTATTTTTGCCTGTGGAACAGCAGGCTCACATTGCCCGGGGTACCAGGGACTCAAGAAATCCCCAGCCTCAGCTTCCCAGGTAGCTGGGATTACAGGCGTGTGCCACCACACCCAGCTATTTTTTTGGGACTAGGTCTCCCTGCGTGCCCCTGGCGGAACTCGAACCACGATCCCTGACCCTGGCCGTGGCTTCCTAAGCTGTCACCTTCAGGCATGTGCCACCATGCCCGGCTATCTTCTACGTTTTAAAGAACTTAATGTGGGGAGTGCATTAAGAGAAATACAGGCATTTAGTCCTTTTTTTCTATCAAGTTTTGAAATGGTGAACCTTGCATTATAAAAGATCAAATTATCTTTCAAACCACTTGTACCTCAAACTCACTGTGATTTTACAAAAGAAAAGCCATTCCTTTAAAAATAAAGGTGAAGGAATATTCAGTTTTAGTAAAAAATTAAATCTTGAGAAAGTACAAATACTTTCAGACTGTTGCATTAGTAGGTTGGCAAACAGTATCTGAAGGTTCTGTGAACAAAGTACAGTCAAAGAGGACCAAAAAAAGGGATGGCACGAATATATGTCTTAAAGAATAATTATAAGGAAACTTTGAATTTTTAACATTTCATTTGTGAGAAGGTATCTTTGCTATGTTTTTTTTTGGGATGATATCTATTTGTTTCGTTGCCATATTAAAAAACTGATAAAAAAAAAATGTCCTGGGGGACTCTTTCTGTGACATAATCAATGTAACAAAATTCTTCAAATACCACTTAGTTCCACAATAGGTTAGCAGGTAAATAGCTCTATAGAAATGATATGTTAGTTGATGCATTATAAAAATAAAATTCTGAATTTATGAGAAAAATGTAAATTTTAATATTTAAAATAATAGTTGAAATTGAAGCCCCATATTTTGAATTTTTGTTATGGATATATAGTTATCACCGTTAAATGTAGTAACCCTGAGAGGTAATACCATTGTTAATGACTGTTAACACAATTTAACAAACTAAAATGGAAATGAACAAGTACTAAAATGTTTTTTTAAGTTGGAACAAATGTGGATACACTTTCTGTTCAGTATTTGTAATTTGTATAAAAATTGAGATGTTAACTTTTTATTTTCTATACAGGTTGTGTCTGCTTTAGGTAAACATGAAGTAGAAAGGAAATTTGAAACTCTGTTAAGTCACCTGTCATATCCTCCATCATTCACTACTGTCAGAGTTAATACACATTTAGCCTCAGTACGGCATGTGAAAAATCTGTTATATGATGAACTTCAGAAGGTTAGTACAAATTTTTTCATATCATGGTGTATATAGTTACAGCTTACAAATGTGTCATGTTGCTTTCTATTAAAATCTGTGAAAGGCTGGGCACGGTGGCTCATGCCTGTAAGCTTCAGCCTATGAAGCGGCTGGGGCTAGGGATCGTGGTTCTAGTCCCACCTGGGGCCCGTAGCAAGACCTAGCTGAGCGTGGTGGTGCGCACCTGTAATCCCAGCTATCTGGGATGCTGAGGCTGGATCGCTTGAGTCTGTGGTACCCCGGGCCTGCGGTTCCATGGGCAAAAATAGCGAGACCTAGTCTCTAAATAAATAAGTAAGTAAGTAAGTAAATAAATAAATAAGTAAGTAAGTAAGTAAGTAAGTAAATAAATAAATAAATAAACAAACAAACAAACTGTGAAAATTCAGTACTCCAATGGGGCATTGGTTCTAAATTCATCTCAGAGAGCAAAAGCCTGGGATTCTTAAGTCCTATAAAATATGTTGTGTTTGCATATAACTTACATATAACTTACCCACACACTTTGAATCATCTCTGAATAACTTGTAATACCTAGTTTATGTGCTATGTAAAGAGTTGTTGTACGCTTATTTTGGGAAATATGGCAAGGGAAAAGTTTTAGATAGAAAATTACAATGTGGTATAGTCATTGAATACACGCAAGAGGCCGTGAGCCGACCCCAGCTCCGACCCTGCTGTCTGATCATATTTTCAGTCTGAATGTCAAGTACAGTGGAGGATACTGAAAATCCTGAACCTTTGCTGAAGCAGTTATATTTCTCAACTAGTGTTGATAATGTGCAATAAATATTTATTCTTTAACGTTCTCTCAGAAACAGAGTACAAAATGCAGTTCAGTTGGATGTTTTCAAAGTGAATCACTTAAACACCATTTGTATTTATCAAGCCAAACAAAAATCAAAATTGAAACTTACAAAGAAAGCAAAATACTCCAAATTCAAATTATAAGCAGTTGTTTTAAAGTCTTTGTTTTTTAAAATAGGATCCTATGGAATGTATCCCCAAATATAGTTGGGAAAGATATCCCCAACCATGCTTCATAGTCTTTTATAGCAGTATTACTGAAAAACTACATAAATTTAACTATCGAATATATTGATAACTGTATAATTCTGTGTATTTATTTTTAACAGCAGTATAATGGATTGAGTATTCCTATTCTTCAACATCCAGATCTTCAGGATATCTTACTTATTCCTGTTATTGGTCCTAGGTTTGTAACTATTTCTTTTTCAAATTATAAATAAGTTTATCACAGGTTCTTTTTTACTGATAATACTCTCCATTATTAGCAGCTTTATGAAACTACATAGTAATTCACAGATCTTTGATTCATAAATGATAACTTCATATGCTATCATGTAAAATATTATAGAAGAAAAGTGGAGATAGACCCAGATACTCTGGTAATTTTTTTCACTTTCAGAGAAACTTCATGTGTATTTGTGTATCTTTTAGATATCAGTGCTGAATTATAGCCTTTTTTTGAGTAACAAAAATACAAGTCATTTTCTTCTTGCCTAGCCAGTGTTTGTAAAATTTCTTTTCATTTATTCACAATTATGTTAAATTGCTATTTACGACTGTGAGTAGAAAAGCAGTGTTCTATTTATTTATGTATTTGGAAGGTATTGATTAAATTGGCTTTCCATATAATGGTTGTTGTACTTCAGACAGTAGAGCCTAAGTGTAGTATAGTTTTTCATACTCCCAAGGTTATAATAAATGCAAAAATATGTATTACTATATGTTACTTTGTTATAATTATGTATAATATATGGTGTATATTACATATAATAACTATGCCTCATTTGTTAAAGTTTTAAAGCAATTTATCACTTGATAAATTGTTTTGACAAATTGTTTTGTTTCCCACATGACCTTTAATGTGGGAGAAAAAGATGTTCAGTTATCAAAAAGTATACTGCCATGTATTGGATAGTAACATTTATTTTGTTTAATTTATACAACCAAACATAGAATTTATATATACTAAAAGTTCTGGAGAGTATAATCTACATAATTACTAATGAGTTAATTCTTGAGGAGGTTGGTTAATCTTTTGGTTGGTAATAGGTTTAGCAGGTCCTGAGCATTCTCCCCTCCTTCAAAGTATGTCCCTTGTGTGTGCTATCAATGTTTTTGCTCGAGAATTGCCTTTTACTTTTATGTTTTAATAACTTATTACAGTAGTTGCAGGTCAAGTGTTATTTTCCCTTAGCACTTTGTAAATACTGTTTTTACAATCTTATGACATCAAGTGTTGTAATGAAAGCCAAAAGCAATTTCCCCCCTCTTATAATAGTTTCTTGGTGTTTGTTTAGCGAGGTATGGAGTTCTTAAGTCATTAAACATTAGAAAAGCTAACTAGGATTTGACTTGATAATGATTATTCTTAGATTTTGAAACTAAAGGACTTAGTTTAAACTTCGTTTCTATGTAACAGTTACAAGTCTGTTTCTTCTGTATTCTTGGTTATTCTTTTGGTTATTCTTCTGTATTCTCTATTATTAAAGATTTGGATGCTGGATTTCCAATATGGATATTCCATGTTGGGGTGCCCAGGACAACCCTCAGTTTCACTGATTGGCTGGAAGGACTCATAAATCTCAGCATATAGTAGGCAGATAGTGAAGGTTTATTACAGGAAAGGATACTTAAACACAATCGGCAGAGACAAAGGCCGTATGCTTTTAATAGTGTCTGGAGGAAACCAGACACAAGCATCCAAGAGTTTGCTCTCTGTGGAGTTACCAGGATGTTCTTCATTCCTCTGCCAATCAGTTGTGATAGGTGCAAAACAGTTGTCTAGTAGGAAGGTCACTAAAGAGTGAGTACCCAAGGTTTTATAAGGTTTTGTCACGTAGTCTCATTTGCTTAGCATCTACCAGAATCCAGTTCCCAAAAGGAAAATAGGTATTCAGAATAAACCACATTGCTTCTATAAGCAGTTTAGGAGCTGTAAACTAACCATGAGCAAACATTTTATGTTGCCATTGGAAACATTTTCCAGTTAAGCTTCCCAGTGACTTGCTGTGTTAATCCTTTAATTTTGAAAGATTTATTCTTTATTTCCTGAGCTCTGTTAGCTCACTTTTCATTTTTTTACCGTATTGTCACATACTTTTTTTTTTTTTGGTGGTTTTCTAAGGTTTCTTTGAAAAGAGGAAAGATTTTTCTTTTTTGAGATGTACACTTCATCCTTTGTTCATTACTACTTTTTTTTGATAATTCTTATGCTCATGTCCATGTTGAATGAATCTTTTCTGCATATCACTTGTAATATGGAAACAGTTTTATTCACTTGGAGCTACCTAGTTTGTAATTTGCTCAAGAATGATACAGAATAGAAGCTGGGCACCAGGGTGCGCCTATAATCCCCGCTACCTGGGAGGCTGAGGCTAGGGATCGCATGAGTTCGTGGGATCAGGACTACCCTGGGCAACACAGCGACACCTAATCTAAAAAAAAAAAAAAAAGCTACAGAAGAGGTAAAATTATTGTGTCTAGACAACTAACTAGATGTATATTTCAGAAATATTTTCACCAGGTCTTCCTTAAGGGCACATGTTTTGGACTGGTAAACAGAACTGAAAGATTAGTATCTCTTTAGGTTTTATTTTGTTTTTTCAATACTTTCATTTTTGTTTTTTAAGCTGACTCAGGTAAGGAAAAACATACTTGGTTGCCATTTCCTTTCTCCCTTAGCTATTTCTAGGGAGTTTATAGAGAAGAGTTTATAGAAAGACATAGGCTGTTGCTTGTCAGTTCTCACAGAACAGTTCCTCATTCAACTTTATGGGACTCTCTAAAGATACTCTAAGATTTCTCTCTCTCTTTACATATTTGATTAGGCTTCTAGGAGCCTTTCCTTTTCAGACATTCATACCCTGTTGAGGATTTAGGTTTGATTCTCATTTACTTTGTCAGCTGATTGTTTATCATTGGGATTATAACTGTTCATAGTTTCATCGCAAATGAGATTTTCTTCAGATTTTTTCCCCTCCATTTCTTTGAGCTTCAGAAGATATTTACTGATCTTTTGCTAGAAGTTCAGTATTGCACAGTTATTTAAGTTATAAAAGCATAGATCAAACTTTATTGACAGTAAACAAATTTAAAAATGATTTCTCATTATAGCTTCATGTTTTTTCACTTAACATTTGATATATTGGTCAAAAGTATTCTAATTTTTTTATCATTACTAATTTAGAGAGTTTTTATCATTGCTAATTTAGAGACTGAATGTAAAGATTGTACTAAATTAGATTGGTATCAATGTGAACTTGATTGAAAGACTTAAGAGAAAATTGAATGCCAGACTTTTCTTGATACAAGAGTGCTTTTAGCATCCTAACTCAATCAGCATATTCTAAAGACTGCATTTAGATCAATAGAAGTTTGTAGACCAGTATTCAATTTGTAATTGATAAGGCTCTCAACATTTTCTTCATTGCTTCTCATTTTAATGAAAATCTGAAAGTATTTCTAGCAGGTCAGAAAACTTCGTTTCCTTCACGGTTGAATGAAAAGCGTAAATTTCTTGTGATTTAGTTGAGCTGGATTTGCCCTTTCAGTCTGCTGGATTTCCATCTTTCATAATTACCTTGTCACTTGAAGCTGTACTTTAGAGTTTAAATTACTGTTTGTATGAAATAATAGGATAAATGCAATAGAATACACAGGAAATTGACATAGACTGCTGCCTAAATATTCTTGACAATCATGTAAAAAATAGTTGGTCGACATTCAGCAATAATCATGTGTTAATCATAGTTATATTCATTATTTCCTATTTGGTGTAGGGATGGTAATATGTGTACTTAAAGACTGTGTCAAACAGATAAAAACCTGTATTTCAATATAAAATCTTTGTGGGGTAGTCCCATAATTTTGGTCTTTTCCTCCCAGCCACCTAATTTTTAGCAATTTTGATAGTTTTTGTGTATCAAATGCCTTTATATTATTTTTTTCCTAGTCTGTATTACTAAACATTTTGAAAATCATCTTTAATGTCATGGAGTGATTAAGAATGTAAATAAACTATCCAGGGAAGTAGAAGGAAGAGTGCAGAACTCAGTGATAAGATTGTGAAGTGATATTTGGAGAGTGGGTCATGAGAAAGGAAGTAGTTTCCTAAATTTAGATGCTTTGATTTTAACAAAAGTGTCTTAACTCTGGGAGGTAAGAAATATCCAGCAGTCAGTAGAGGCAGTAATTAGTAATTGGATCTGTCTTCCTAGGACATGGGTTGGTGAGAAAAAATCTTTTGAGAGTGCAGAAATATGTTAGCATACCTCAGACAGTTTCAGATTCAAACTCATACTAACCAAATAGTCTTGAATCAAGCCATGTTTAGATAACATCAGAATGAAACTCCAGAACACTAAAAACAAAGATGATCTGAAGGTAGTCAAGGTGAAAGGCAGGAAGCTATTTCAGCTAGTAATCCAGCTAGGAGATAACATATATCTGATATCAGGAGATCAAGCCCAGAGGTAGCTTGGTAACTCACTGGGTGTCAAATCAGGAGGTTTAGAAAGGAATTTAATATGATGTGGAAGTTTCTAATATGGTTATTCAGACAGATTATAACACTATGGAAACCTGGAAAAAGTGGAAGATGAAAAGATTTGAGGTTTTGAGAAATATTGAGGACTGAGAAAAATAACATTGTTTAGGACTTGAGTTTAAAGTAACTGTGAGATACCTAAAAATGACTACATGTTTATATTAGTGATTACTGAAATCATGTGGTTATCAAAAGATAGAATGGAAGGTAAAAAGAGGAGACATGTTTTGAAACTTGGCGGGGGTAGAGGGGTGGGGGTAGGGGGGAAGAAGAGGGTCATGAATCTCCTTAAGTACACAGAGAATGAGCAACAAGAATGTGTGAGACAAGGTAACAGTGTAAACCTGAGATATTTCGTGAGAGTTGATCATTTGGAGATCTTAAAAAGAAGTCACACTTCTCTCCTCCAGCAAGAAGTTGTGATAATACATTTGAGATGTTGCCAACCAGGGAAGCTTGTTAGAATCCCAGTGCTCTTTTTTATATGGCACTGATGACATAAATACCCCTTGAACTTTGAAAATAGTCTTTTCCTTTTTTTATTTTGAAAAGCTTTTTCTGAATTTTAGCAATCATACTCAAATTTTAGTGACTTGAGGAATGATTAGGAGAAGAGAAAATGGTAAACACTCAGAATTCAGGCAGCAAGGGGCCAGGGAAGGTGGTATTTTGTCTATGTAGTGCAAAATCTATGAAACATTCTACAGATTGAGATTTTTTTTTTTTGACTCCTGTTGATTATGTCTCAATCTTTGAAGACAGGACTTCTGTCTTGATGTTAGAAAGTAGCAATCCATTTAATATGATTACACAATTTTTGTCTTCCACTAGAATCTTGTTTTCTCAAATACCCGTCTTTAAAAAAAAAAAAAAGAAACCCTATTTCCTTTGTATATATCTTCTTTCTAGCTTTTTCTAATCCATTCATTAGTGACTTCTTGAGATAAAAATGACTATGTAGAGTTTGGATTGAAATGCTGAATGGGTTGGTAGGTATTGGAGGTATTTTGTCTGTAAAAATGTCCTATACATTTACAGGCGGAATATTAAAAAACAACAGTGTGAAGCTATTGTTGGAGCCCAGTGTGGCAACGCAGTGTTGAGAGGCGCCCATGTTTATGTTCCAGGAATTGTTTCAGCTTCAAAATGTAAGTATGTTTTTTTTCTTCATAAGTTTTAAAAGGAAAAGTTACAAGTTTGATTTAAATTTGCATTGCTAAAACATTTCCATTGTCTACCATTCCCATTCCTTCCATGTTTCATTATTGTGAAATTGATCTATGTTCTCTTAAGTCTTATTTTGTATGTTCAGGTATATACATACATCCATGAATAAAATACAATGTATAGGTCTTTTAAAATTTTTATAGAAATGGTGTATCATTTAACCATTCTACTGTTGGCTTTTAAAAAATTTATCCTTGCTGATGTATACATTTACTTTATTTATTGCTGTCCACTATCCTGTTAGGATAATCTATATTTTTGGACCCATTTCTATACTGATAGTTTGGTATTTGTTTCTCTGTAAATTAAATTATCTAAAACATGTGCATTATCAAAAAATTACTAATTGATAGAAAGTTATTAAACTTATTACATTATTACTAATTTCTTATATCAAACATTTTCCAAGTTTTGCATTAGTATAGCCAATGAGGTCTTTATTTGGCAAAGACTAACAAATTAGACCTCTATATAGTTTCCTGTGATTTTTTTTTCCCCCACATAAAATGTGTATGTTTGTCAGGGATCGCTACTGATCTTTTGTGTAAGACATTTGTGAAATTTTGTATTAATTCCCTTGCTCAGTTTGCTGTCATTTGTGAGAGCAGAATTCAAAAACTGGAGTTTTAATATTGGAATGAAATTCTATATTATTAATTTACTCATTTAGTTGATGACATATTGCATATATTTTGTATTGTGACAGCACTTAATTTATTGAACTTAATTTATTGAACTTAAAATCTAAAGACATGGGTTTTAATTCAGTGGGAAGTTATTCAGTGGCTGGACCTCAGTTGTCTTGACTGAAATAAATTAATCACTTGACATCAGGGTTTGGCAAACTATTGCTTGCTGGCTAAGAGTAAAATGTCTGTTTTTGTGTGATCCACAAACTAAGAATGGTTTTTCAAGTTTTAAAAAGTTGTACCGCCACAAAAAGTTACAAAGAAGATCATGCCAAGATACCTAATGTAACTCAATCTAAAACATTTACCTGCCCTTTGCAGAAAAAAGTTCACTGAAGTTGGTAGATGAGTATGCAATGTGATAGTTCTTCTAGGTCTATATAAGGTTGATAAGGTTATTAGGTCAAATTTATAAACAACATTGGTCTTAAAACAGTTTTCGGAAATGGAATACAACTTATTTATGTCACAGGGATTTGTTACTGAAAACAGTTTAATATCTGAGCATTTCATGCATTTGCATCTGTGTTCTCTACTTGATCTTCCTGGACATGTTCTGGTGTCTAGTTTTAAGAGTCTTGAGTTTGTCCAAGGGGGTATATCTTTTTTTTCTTTTTTAAAACTGTTTTCAGAGTGATTGCTTTTAGTACCTCTGTTCCACTATGTTGTGGGCATGTCATTAGTGTACATTTTTGATGAGCCCTTTTGATGGAAATTTGGATCTGTGAGGATGAAATTAAAGATAAGAGTCATATGAAGTTTTTAAATAGAAGACATCCCTCCTTTATGTTTAAAGACTTCCAACAGAGGTAAGGTGTTTTTGAAGAATAGTTATTTGTTTTCCTGGGAAGTAAGCTTCAATTAGATTTATTATTAGGAAGCATTTAAAAATAAGTAATTTTTCTGTTAGAGATTATATTGAAATGAGACAGTTTAAATGACTTCCTGTGTCTTTAAAGTCACTCGCCTCTTCTAGCTTAGTGAAAAAATTTTTACTACCCAGTTGGTGAAGTGCTTAAGAATGCAAAACATACAGAGAGAAATGAAAAAAAAAATTTATATGGAATGGGCATACATGTCTTTTTAAGTCCAATACAACCATGCCACACAAGCAGTACAACCCCTCATTCCTAGCAGTTTCCCCAAGTCCATCCCTCTCCTTTCAGGAAGTCCTGTTTGTGGAATGCTGGGAATTGTGACGATCTGCTCTTGAAAATGGGGTCCACAAAGATATTAGGAGATAGTATTGCTGCCCTGTTGCCATTCTCCTGGACCAGACCCTAGCTGTTGTTTCTAACATTACCCTAGTTTAGGTCAATATAATATGACTTTCTTTTTTCTCTAGTTATGAAAGCTGGAGATGTTATTTCTGTATACTCTGATGTTAAAGGCAAGTGTAAGAAAGGAGCCAAAGAATTTGATGGTACAAAAGTATTTCTTGGAAATGGAGTTTCTGAACTAAGCCGAAGAGAAATCTTCAGTGGGCTTTCTGAACTGAAGTAGGTCATCCAGGTGTTATATGGGTAAAATAAGTATTTTTGTGATTCAACATTTAAAATAATGTAAAAAAAATACATAGTTTCATTAGAGGAAAGTTGTTTGCGATATATTCAACTGAAAAATAATTGTTTAATACACATTTCCATGTCTTTTTGGAAAAAAATGCTTTTATGTCAAAAGGAAAATAATAAGGTGACAGTTTTTGTAACCAACTAGTCACACTTTAATTATCAAATAAGTTTATTTTTACTCTTGAATTTTATTGATTTGAAAATTTTTACATCTTTAGAGAACAGTACTTGTCTTGATTAAGGTTGAATTAGATGATTTATCCAGGTCTTTAACATTCTGATTTTGTGAAAAGAAAACTTACAATTTTAAGTTAATGTATATATGTTTTACCAGAAGGTGAGCACTTGGATAAATGTGGCTAAAAATTAATGTTTAGATTCATTCAAACCAAATTAAAATACAGTTTTAAGCCATCTCTGTTTACTTCTGGTTGTAAATATAGTCATGGGCAATCCAGTTCCTTAATCTGTATAGTATTTTTTGTCTGTTTAAAAGTTCTTTATACAGTTATATTACTCCAAAGTTAAGAGATGATGTCGATTTGCTGAATGTTGTGTATTTGTCCATCTAGGACTGAACCACTTATCCCTACAACAGTCATACCTAGTATGATGACAGGCTACAAATTCTACAGAAATTGTTTCACTCCAAGAAACAACCTAAACTTACCCTACCATGGCATAGCAATTTGATCTTTATCAAAGTTTTCTGGCACACAGTTCCCAAAACCCTAGGACTCTCAGTAATGAGAAGAATATTCTTTATTAATGAGTGATTGGAGATTTATCCCAGATGAGGACTAGTTGTCCTGAGGAACTGACTAGACTGGAACTTTCAGTCACATACCAGACCTCTGGAGGTGATGATAGCCAGTGGCCACTGATCTCAATAAGTCCACCTATGTAATGAAATCTTCCTTTATCCTTCAGATCTTGGGACTGGGAGAGCTTTCAAGCAGGGTGCTGCCTCAGGAGAGGGCTGGGCACTTGTGTCCCGTTGTCATCCTTTCCCCTGTGTATCTCTGCCTTCTGACTGTTCCTAAATCGAACCTTTCATAATAAACTGGTAACATAAAGGAAAATGTTTTCCTTAGTTCTGTGTGTCATTTTAGCAAGTGATCAGCCCCAAGAATGGGGTGTTAGAGCCCTCATATTATAGCCAGTGAGAAGTGCAGTGGCAACTTGGATTGTTCATCTGGCATCTGGAGTAGAACCATTTTTGTTAGACTGAATCCTTGAACTTGTGGAGTCTGGTGATAATGGTGTGGGTAGTTAGTGTTAGAATTGTATTGAATTGTAGGTTAGAGAACAGGTGAGTGTGAGGGAAAAAAGTCCTATCGAGAAATGTTGAGTACATTTAAATTAAAAATTAAAGTCCCTTGTCTATTTTAATTTGGGAACAGACATCCGAGGTGCTTCTCTGCCAAGATTGCTTCTGAGCTGTGAATTTATTGTATTTGAGAACTTTGCTCTTGTTTCTCATACTTGGACTCTTCTACGTACCCTGGTATTTGGCTGAATCCTGGTTCTTAATCTTGCCTTTATGACTAGCCAGTGTTTTTTCCTGTGCCCCCTAGTCCCGCCAACACTACATTGATCTCTCCTTCTTCTTACTGCATCTGGTGTGGGCTGATACACCTGGCCATGCTTGACTTTCTGTAACAGGATTTGTTTGCTTTCTGTCCTCTTTGATAGTCTCTGACAGCCTCTCCTAGACTGATGGATGTTCATCTTAATGAATCACTGTCCACCATACTCTCCTGGGTCCTGGTCCTTCCTGCTCTGATTAGTTCCACTGCCATTCATAAGAAGGGACAAAGGTGGGAAAGATCATCTTGAGGTCATCTATACTGGGCAGTTATTGCTAACAGAGTGAGGATAGCGGGATAGCAAGTGTGTCATTGTTTAGCATCACTATGATTCCTAAAGATGCTTTTATTGCTCATACAAGTGCCTAGCACATTGCTTTGCAAACAAACATTCACAAAATACTGACTTGAAAAGCTGATAACAAAGATCTATTACCCGAAAGATTGTGAGGAATTAGTAAAAACTCAAACATTTGCTGTAAAAAGCAAAGAAATTTGTACCTAAATGAGAAATTCATATATTAGTTCTGTGAGGTGGCCTGCTTTTCTGTGGGTAAAAATTGAGCAATAATTCACAGGATTATTATAAATATTTTGGTGCTGAATAAAAGAGGTTTTAAAAATGACAAATCATCTTGTATTTGACATGCCACATAGGTATGTTCCTATAGAAATGGAGCTTGTGTAGACTATGTGATTTACACTAATGTCAAATTTTCTTTTCAGGGGTATTGGCATAAGAATGACAGAACCAGTATATCTCAGCCCTTCATTTGACAATCTGTTGCCCGGCTATATATTTTTACAGGTAAATATTTATGTAAGTAAAATAGTGAATTTGAAACATTGGTGGTTTGTAATCAAGGATTTTTTCTTTTACTTCTATATTTTCTGATATGCCTTTGATTACACAGTAAGAAAAAACTTGGTAAGTACTCTTTTTCTCAAATTTTTTTTGTACTACTTTATCCTCTTTTGTCCAAGAGTGCTTTCATTGCTGTTTTCCACCTGAGAATATTAGTCTCTGATTAGTGTGTTCATTTGATAAGCTTATAAGTATTCCATTTGTAACTGAGTGAAACTCAAGTAATTTACTAATAGGGTTTTGTCATCTGATTATTAATTGCCAAGATATAGCAATTAATTTGTCTTTTTCAGTTTAAGTACTTTGTGTACATCAACTCATTTGTTATTTGCTGTTTAGATGATAGTATTGGTGGTATTAGTAGTATTCCCTAAATAAGATGTATATACTGAAGATGATATCTGTGAAGGTTCTTGAACAAGGTCATATAATTAGTAGTAATGTCTGAACTTGTGTAGATATTATTTGCTTTTCTGCCCAGTATTTAACCAAAAGACATTTATAAATTCAGAGGTTATTTCTGGTGTTAAAAAATAGAAAAACAGATTTTTTATCTAATTCCACACTAGTGGTGACTTAACATATTAGGATATAAAGCCTAATATAACTGTCCATACTCTTCTTTAGTATATGGCAGCTACTTTTTAAAAAAACTTTGGTGTTATGCTAATATATTATCTTAAGTCTGCACTGCACGAAGAAAAACCATAAGAAAACTGACAGTTTCATAAATGTATCCATAACCTGTTGATTTAGGAAAATGAGGTTGTTCATAGGGTGATTAATTAAAGAAGTTGTATCTTGAAATCTTAGTAAGCACAAGAGTTTGGTAACTGGTAGGCTTTGTTCATTTTCTATATTTATTTAAAAGTCACTATATAGAGCAGGTGAAATTGGATACTTAAATACTTTCTATTGGGAAAATCCCTGGGAAAATTTCTTTATTTTGATGCTGCCTCCTCTGCCTTTCCATTGACAACCATTATTCCTAAATCTCTTCATTGCTTCTAACAGAAATGCATACTAAGGTGTGTGGGGATAATGGATTAGTTTTCAGTATCTGCAATTACACAGGATATATTTTATATATTAATATATAATTTATATATTAATGGGAGTATTTTACACACTGTCTAAAATTACAATTGCCCTATCATTTTGCTTTTCAAAATCAAAAGGGAAACTTGAATCTCAAACATAATCTACAGAGTTATAGAATAATGAATGCCCTTTGCATTTGCGATATTAAAGGTTTCGCTTAGACTTGCTACAACTGCCTTCAGTGTTATGTTCTAGGTCACCCTGAAGAAGAATGGTGACTGAACTTAATTTTCTTATTGCCTGATTTCTTCGAAACAGTTGGTCAAAGAACCAGATAAAGGTAGAAAATTTAGGGAACTTTCACTAAATACTCCTCCTGGGCTCTATGACCCAAATTGGTTTCAGTTGGTCTGGCCAGGGTGGCATCTGGATTTAATGTTGAAAACTTTCACCAGGTGATCCTAAATGTGAGTTAAGTTAGGAATCTCCTGAGCATATTTCCAGAACACTATTGTCTTGGCTTTGTTGCTAGAAATTCTGATTTATCTAATATTGGACTGCTACGGACCGGCCGGGCGAGGGCGCAGGCCGGATGACCAGAGTTCAGCTGGGCAGGAAAGACACAGGAGCCAGCGAATGGCGAACAGACACACACTCAAGGGGTGATGAATCTGCTGCGATTTATTTGAGATTTTCGTGGATATATATAGTGTTTTAGGCGATTACATCAGCATTCTAAGAGTATATGCGATTAACATATCAACAGATTGCAGATTTATCCTAGGTGTAACTTAAACATTTTAACTAACAACATAGTTCTCAAAGGCATTCCAAAACAATCTTTTGTTATTCCTTCACTGAGACTCCACCAAGGTAAGTAGGATTTGCTTTGACTTTTTTAGGGAAATACCCTGACCGCAGGACTGCTTAGAATTGTTTACTAAATCAGGATGGCCTCAACAACTCCCTTGCCTGGGGTCTGGGGGCAGCGCCCTAAAGGTCCCCTTGTGAAGGTCAGCTCCCAGAAACACCCCTCCTGTGGGGGCAGAGAGCTTCGCCCATGGGTGCCCCATTTCAGGTCAGCTCCCACATTGGACATTTATTTTAAACTCTCTACATGATTTTGTTCTGTAGACAGGATTGATAAATGCTGTAGAGAAAGGTAGGCATGTTGTTATAAGAAAACTTCATCTAAATATCTAATAAGTCTCTTCACTTGGATTATCTCATATTGCTGGAAGATTCTTTATATATTATGTTGAATTGGAAGTTTGTCATCTTTGGTCAGTATATTAATGTTATCACTAGTAGGAGTAAAGTAAAATGAGTTGCCTCTAGATAAAAATACCTAAATCTTTATCTAATTGTCATGTGTTTCAGTGTTTTCCTATCAGTTTAATTTTTGAATATTTTTGGAATATATAACATTATTGAGATATACTATCTTTGATAGATTAAGCTGCTCTTAGTGTGAAGGGACTTTTTCAGGTGTCTAAACTACTTGCAGAGATTATTAATGCTTCATATGTTCACAGAGGGGGCAAACTTGCTCATTTGTGTTTCCTTTCTCACTGATTTTTCTCTCTGAAGTGCTGTTCTTGGATTCACTTGAGAGACTTGTAACCCTCTTACCAGTATTGAGGATGTACTGACAGATATAATTGTTTTGGTGTGAGAATGAGCAGGATCCTTTAACACACAAAAAATCCAGTTCCATGCCTATTAACGTCTGCTTTTTTTTTAATTGCCAAGTAATTTAAAAAATGGGTTAATTTATAACACTGTTCTGTCTTAAGGCTGACTGTCACCCTATCATAGCAGGCTTTACATAACTAATACTAATAATAAATTAGCAAGTCAGTATAACTAATTGCTATAGAAGAGGTATATTTATAACTATGTTTTTTGCATTCTATTTTTTTGATATGTGGTGGTGAGGAGTTAGGAATCCAGACTTACCTTCTTGAATGACATTTGTAGCATAATCTTAAATTGGAATAAGATAGTAAAGCACTTGTCATTGCAGAATTTTGTACATTTTCTGAGAAAAGATCCAGAGTTTTCTCTTATTTTTGAGAGATAGCTGGCCTTCAAAATATTGATAGCCACTGACTTCAGAAAAGGTTTTTTATATAAAAATGATTAGAAATAAATGTGTGTGTATGTATATCTCTCTCTGTGACTGTCCTATGAGGTCACAGGATCTAGAGTCACTGAATTTTTTTTTTTCTTACAGAATTTGCCATCTGCTGTAGTAACTCATGTTCTAGATCCTCAACCTGGAGAGAGGATTCTAGATTTGTGTGCAGCACCTGGAGGCAAAACAACACACATTGCGGCATTCATGCATGACCAGGTAAGACTGTCCTCAAAGCATAACTGCTTTCTATTATGTATGTCAGTGATGAAAGTGGAACTGCACCTAACTTATAAAACGTAGACATTCACAATCTGATTGGTTTCAGATCCAACCAAAGTGAAGACTGTTCAGGTACACCAGTAACCATCAAAGGATGGCCATGAAGTCTACAAATTTAGATAATACTATTTTGTCATTCACTATAATATCAGTAATCGGTTTACTGAAGATTTGCTTGATATCCATATTTGGTGGACATTTTGTTAATTCTTGCTCACCTGGGAGGGAGAATGAAATTTACTCCTGCCGATTAAAAGTAAATATTTTTTTTTATTAGTTTATTTTGTTCTTTAGGTTACAACCTCTGTGGTTTTTTTTTTTTTTTTTTTTTTTTTCTCCTCCCTCCTCCATCTGGTGCCTCTTCCATTCTCACAAACCACACTCTTTGTTGTTTATTAGTAATGCTAAGTCCATTAGTCTCTTTCCTCTGGGTGAAGGACTGTGTTGTTGGATCAAGGCGAAATTTGCTGTTAGGTTTTCAGTCTTAAGTTTGCGTTGGGTGGCCAGGTTGTATTGTTTTGTGATCTGTCCATGTTTTCTTGCTGCAGGCCATCTTCTCTAATCCTCCATTGCTTTGCTGCTTTTCCTTATGGCTCTGGTGTCAGATTTAGGGGGTCTCGCCCCCAGTCAGTGTTGGTCAAGAAGTTTCTCTGTGAATACAGATGTCTGCGAATGGCCTTTGCAGATCATTTCCTCTGCTTCAGTTTGCAGTTTTGATGTGGGCCAATCACCCCATCTTTGGTCGTCCTCTCCTCTCCTGTAGTGAGGGGAGGGTGTGTTGCTCTCCTTGAAGGCATCTCTAAAATGAAGTCCTGGGTCTTCTTGGCCCGGAGAGCACACAAGTACACATGGTGACATCGTGTCTCTACAGTTCGTTTCTCCTGTCTGGCATGCACTGGTTCTCTTGGTTGTCCATCTGCTGTGTCCAGCTCAGGCCTGTGGGCTGTACTTTTGCATGGTTCCTCACCCGTTCTATGTTTGGGTTGGTGTTGCGCATATTCTTGGTCCTCTGAAGTTTAGCTGAAGTAAGAGAGAAATGGAAGGGGCCTTCTCCCCCGCCACTCCTTCCCCCTCTCCCCCCGTTTGCCCATGCTGGAAGCTCCTGACCGGCCAGCCATGTGCCTTCCTGTGCTCCTGGGTTAGGGGCTGGGGGCAGCATGGCACTGCCTGGTGTAGAAGCCACCTGCTGGCGGATGAGGGCTGGTCCCCCACCCCATCCCCCCTCCTGGGTCCATCCAGATGGGGGGACTCACCCAAGAAGCCTGACCCTCCCTCACTCCCCGCTGGAAAGGGAGCCCCAAGGGCCAGGGACCCGTGCTGCAGACAGCCGGATGGGCTGCCTGCTGGCAGGTGGGACTCTAAAAGTAAATCTTAGAAAAAATATGAAACAAAATTTGACTTCTGCTTTGAAAACAATCTACAAGATTTCTAAGAAGATGACCAGTTTAGAGACAGTGATTCAGGGAATAGTCTTGGAGGTGATAAATGATCAGAATCTGGATGTTTTTAAGATAGAACTGTTAGAAATTATCAATTCAAGATTGGCTCTAATTTGTGAAATAACTAGTCAAGGATGGCTATTAAGTTTTTGGAGAGATAAGAATTGCCGGATAGAATGACATTAGGAACAAGTTTAGTAGGGAAAACTCAGAAATTTAGTTTTTGATACAGTCAAGTGCAGTGTATTGGACTTCTAAGAGATACTGAGTTGGTGTTTGACGTGTGAATTGGAAATACAAACTTGGAAGTCATTATGGTGTGTGTGTGTGTACGTACGTGTACGTATACACCATATATATGCCATATATATATATATATATATATATATATATATATATACACACACACACACACACACCTTATATATACCATAAAACTAATGACGGATAGCAATGGAAGGTAGAAAAGGTTCAGCTTTGAGTTCCTTGTGCTGACATTTAGAGAACAGGAAATTTAAATGGAATGGATGATGATGATGTAGGAGGAAAAAAACAAGATTGTGAGACCCTCAAATTGAAAGATGATGGAGATATCAGCTGTGTTGCTTAGTCATCTGTAATGTGAACTGGTAACTCTCAGTGGATTTAGCACCATGACATGTGATTGAAGAACTTGTCATGAGCAACTTTAGTGAGTGGAAATGCTTGCTTGGCTGAGAGTGAGAGGACTCAGAAAGTGCTAAATGTCTGTTATCAAGAGCAGAGCCAGCCTAGGAGAGGGTACATATGGATTGACAGTGGCAGAGGACAAAGCAAAGTCAGGCCAAGTGGTTATTTGCTTTCAAATCAAAGCTCTTAGTGCCACACTTACTGTCATCCCTTGGCCAATGCCAGTCACATAGTTGAATCTCAATCAGAATAGCAGATATTGAAAGGGAAATGGTGAAGGATAAAGTGAGGGACAATGGATTTAGGCTTTCTTCCACAGTGAACCAGCAACATAGAAATCAGTAACCTAAATAGAAATAATGAGCCAGAGTGAATTCCAGGTTTTGTCACTGAATTCAAGTTGTTAGTTTTGATGGTTAAATAAATTTTAGGTACAGTCTCTTATCTTACATTTTTGTGAAAATAGCATGGTAGCTAGTAGAGTTTCTCTTTCACCGCAGTACAATATAACCTTTCTGTTTGTTTTGCCTATTTTACCAGTTCAATTCCTGAAATGATTTTCTTGTTTGTCAAGGTATTTGTTAGCGCTATTTCACTAAGTCTGGTAATGATGAGCAACTGTAGTATAATCTGTGCAATTGATAGATGATAGGTGTAGCATACAAGGACTGTATATAAAAGGAACCAAAGCAAGAAAGTACGTTGAAGGGCTACTTTCATCATCTCTGTGATAGCTTTTCATGAAACATTCTTAGAACATGGACTCTTATCTTTATTGACTTCAACTTAATGGAAGTGCTACCATATAAAATTATTTTTGCAATACTTTTTATACCAGGCTGGAACATTTTGCTGTGCTTTCTGTCTTTAGCTATTAGTTTTCTTGTAAATTTTATGTGTATAGTTCAGGAAATATTAAAATGAGCATTGATTTTGCAACTAACATTCATTTGTTTCATAAAGCACTAGAAGGCAGTTGTCTCCAAACAGTAGTTCATGCTCTTTTAGAGGTGAGCAGGGCACAAATTGGTGATTTTTAATATTTCTAATGAGTGCTTTTAAGTTTCTTTAGTAGATTGCAAATACTATTTTCAGATTTGAGTTTTGTTAGTGAAAAGTAGCTGGGCATTATCAGAAAGTCATTTGTCAATAATGTGGTCTTTAAAAGGAAAGAAAATAAATTGATGTAAGTTTGAGTGGCATTTGACTTAGGGAATTCAGCTTTGTGACTGGGGGAGGGAAAGTAGGGAAAATACTTTTTTTGTAACTTTTGTTCATTGTTAATTTTCATGACTGCATTGGATTTATTCTTTATCTTGTTTTTAGGGAGAAGTAATAGCACTGGATAAAATATCCAAAAAAGTGGAAAAAATAAAGCAGAATGCTTTATTGTTAGGGCTGAATTCTATCAGGGCATTTTGTTTTGATGGAACAAAGGCTCTTAAATTCAATATGGACACAGAAGGTAAATTAAAATTTTAAAGGTTTTTATCACTTCTGCAGACACATTTTACTAGCAATGTTGTATTCTGAAATATCCATATTGCTTTGAAATTTCAGCATAGATCTCAATAATTTGTAATACCTTTTTGCTTTTCATCTCATCTCTGAATATTAGGTCTTTAATAGTATAAAGTTAAATCCTCAAGTCTTGATCAAACTCCTTGTTCTTAAACCTATTAATCTCTTAACTTCATTACCTTCAGAAAGCTTTTGAGCTATGATATTAGCCATTTAATTTCATGATTTCTGTGGAAAGATTGGGATTCAGGAGATTGTTGATTCATTCTAAAGCGTAGTTGTGCTGATGACCACGAGAAGGGAGGCTGAGGCTGTGAAACTATCCTATTAGTACTAATAGGATAATACTATCCTATTAGTATTAGCAGCATTTAATAGGTGCTCTGTCTCTTGGTATAGAGAGTGGATAAAGGGAGGAACTATCTCCAGTAGGAGTTACTAAGAGAAGTGTAAGCTCCAGTAGGACTGGATTAATTCCAGTTCCCAGCTCTAAGAATTGTAGTTTCTGATATTGATGGTATGAGGTCTCATTTGATTAGACCTTGGTTTGAACGTTATCAATAGAATAACCTTCATCTGTAATGATTTCATTTTTATATTTTGACAAAACAAATCTATATAAAATATGCATATGAGTTGGCATCTTTGTTTTCTATTCCAGATGATGATTTTAAATTTCTGATAACTGCTTCTCTCTCAGGAGTTTTCTATTTTAGACTGATAAGACAGATAGAAAATATGAAAATATGTTTGGTTTTCTTCATAGGGGAACCACCGTTCTTACCAGAATCTTTTGATCGAATTCTTCTTGATGCACCCTGTAGTGGAATGGGACAGAGACCAAACATGGCTTGTACTTGGACTTTGAAAGAGGTGACATCATATCAGCCATTGCAGCGAAAGCTTTTTCGAGTGGTATGTGATGAGACTTTGCTTTTAAGGAAAGTTGACCTTTGCTACTTTGTTGTTTAAAAGACTGTGAACAGTGTTCATAGCAGCATCATTCATCATAAGTAAACTATAGAAACAACGCAAGTATTCAGCAACAGATGAATAAATAGATAGATGAATAAATAGATGAATAGATATGTATGTTTTGTATATACATGGAATATTACTCTTATAAAAGAGTGAAATTCTAAATCATGGTGTTATAAACATGGATCAATTTTGAGAACATTAAGTGACGTAAGCCAGACAAAAAAGGACAAATTTTTTATGATTCCACTTACATGAACCAATCTGAATAGGCACATTCATGGAGACAGAATGTAGAACAGAGGTCACCAGGGACTGGAGGGATTTACTGAGGCGGTATTATTTAATGAATTTTTAGTTTGGAATGATGAAAAAGTTCTGAAGATGGAAAATAGTGATGACTGCACAACTATGTGAATGTACTTAGTGTAATTCTTTTTGATGGCAAAAAGAAAAAAAATATTTAGGACTAGCTATGTTGATCTCTCTGAAAAGAAATAGCTGACAGTGTACAAGAGAAAAATTAATATAGCAGGGTTTGCTATTTGCCATGAATAGTTGATTGACTATGTGGATTTCGGAATCAGACACATCTTGATAGGGGCCCTGGGTTTTCTGCATGAATGATTTTTGAGTACATTGTTTCGCATATCAGAGAAATGGGAATAAGAACTCTATCTAATAAGGTTACCTGCTATTAGGGATAATAACCATAGTTCACTGTTATTGTTGAAAAAAAGTGTTTTTAAAAAAATTTTAATTTTAATGTCATACAACTTTAGTCATCTTTGTATGGTTTTTTGTTCCTGTTGGGTATGTCCCTCCCCCACCTCCCCCCACTCCAGTCACTCCATCTCCTCTCATCACTCTTCATCACTGTTCATTGGTCCATGTTTAGCCCTTTAGTCATCTTTTCTTTTTCTGGTGCAATGTCCTTCTCCTGCGTGAGGACCTGTGTTCTTGGGGTGCGGTGAACCATGCTGCTCAGATTTCGAGTCCTAGCTTGCATTGGGCAGCTGGACTGGACTCATTTGGAGCCCATCAATGGCTGTTCCTTTTTGCAGGATGTCTGCTCCTTTCTGTCATAGTCTTTACTTGTTGATCTTTTTTATCCGTCTAGTAGTTTGGTCTTGAGCTTTGAGAACCTGGTCCCACCCTTTCCTCTGTTGGGGAGTTCCTTTGAGGAGATGGATATCAGCTGATGGTTAGTGTGGCTGGTTTCCATGATTATGGTTCGCCTATCCGTGGCCTTCCTCCACAATCCAGCAGGGGTACATCTCATTTTTGTTGGAGGCCACTCTGAGCCAGAATTCTAGCTCCAAAGCCCCAGTGATGGTGTTGGAGCAAGTTGTCTTTATATTTTGTCTCACAGCTCCGCATTCTGTGGTTCTGCTCAAGCTTTTTTGGGTCTAACCCAGGGAAATTGTCAAGGGCTTTAAATCATATCCTTCACCTCATCTGTTTCTTCTGTTGGGTTATTTGTGGTTTCCTTGTTTCTGATAAGGACTGACGGGAGTAGGAGCAAACCAGAAGGGGCTAATTCCCCCTCCCCCACCCCCCACCCCTGCCTTCATCCCAGCCTGTTCAGGTTAACCACTATCCATGCTCCCTCCCCATACTTTGGGGTGACAGCTGGGCCCACCGCACCAAAGATCCTTTGGGCCTGCGGGAAGCAGGCCTATAGTTGAAAAATTTCATGTAAAATGCTGAATAATTAGCATGCAGTAACAAATTTTAATTTATCAGCATACTCTGGTTGGGAAAGTCAGTATATGTGTGTGTGCATATACTTCTTTATATAAATATATATATTTTATATATAAAATCTGGGTGTTTGAAGAGATATACTTTAGTTATTTGAAACAAATTCATTTTTGTATAATAGCTTATTTCCTGTTTACTGCACAAATATTAAGTATCTTCTATATGTGACACTATTGTAGATATTATAATGCAGCAGTGAAAAAATCATTATTGCTTTAATTCATGGGTTTTCAAATTTCAAATAAATAGATGAGTAGGTTAGGTTGTATATTACAAGACTAATGCCATGGATCAAACTAAGAAAGGGGGGTGGGGTGGGAGTGCAGCATTGGAAAAGTTGCAGCTTTACATGGGTGCTCCTGAAAGACACCCATGTCTTCATCCCATGATGAAATAGTAACAAATAAGCAGCATTATAAAGATTATAAAAGAGCAAGCAATGATAAGAACTAGATCTTTCTAAGTTCATACAGATTCTGAGGTGGGTGTGTAACATGCACATTTCAGAACAGTGAGGCTAAAGCAGAGTGAGCAGGGTATATGGGATGATGTCAGAAAGGGAGTGTGGGGTCTGCTTTGTGTATGGCCTTAAAATCTACTCCAGGGACTTGGATTTTTGACTCTAAATGAAATTGAGGGTGTTTGAAATGTTCTAAGCTCAGAAAGGACAAGGTTGCTACATTGCTACAATAAGAGCATAGGAGGAAAACAAATATAGGGTAATTCAGGTAAGAGGTAGGGAGGATTGGACCAGAATGACACCAGTGGAAGTGGTAATAAGGATCCAAATTATTGATGTACTCTGAAGATAGAATCAGTAAGAGTTGCATGTGGATGGGGAGTGTGAGACAAATAGAAACATAAAAAATTACTCTAAGGATTGTGACCTGAAATTCTGAAAAGAGAGGAGGAAGACTTCTGTAGATTTCAGGGGGAAGATAGTTCACTTTGGGACAAGTCAAATTTGGTAATAGAAATAGTGAGATGGCAAGTGGAAATACATACATACGTGTGTGTGTGTGTATATATATATATATATATACATAAACACATGTGTGTATATATATGGAATTGAGCAAAAAGTCTGGCCTGAAAATGCAGCTTTCTTGAGTTTTCATCATGAAATGGTATTAAAGTTGTGGAACTGAATGGTCCCATTTGGGAAAGTCTTGGTTTTGGACTGTAAAGCTCCAAGACAATGAAATGCCTCTAGTCTGAAACAGTACTTAGAGAAGCAGTGCTGGCCATGCAGAACCCCCATTTTATTTATGCCAAGCACTTGAAATAAAATATATAGAAGCCCTTAAAACATTTCTCTGTGACTCATGTAGTCTGATCACCTTTTCCTCTAGGCAGTACAGCTGCTGAAGCCAGGGGGCGTGCTGGTTTATAGTACATGTACTATTACACTGGCAGAGAATGAAGAGCAGGTTGCCTGGGCCCTTACAACATTTCCTTGCCTTCAACTTCAGTCCCAGGTAAGAATAATTTTCTCTGTGATCTTACAAACCGCAGAAACCTAAGTGCAGTGATAAACACTGGGCATTATGTGAAGTAGTATGTCAAGCAAAATTTCTGCAACAAATGTTGCAGTACACAATACTGTTTTTTTGAATTAAGTGCATTCTAGACTGCCCATAGAGAATTTTCATGTCTTCACAATGTTTGTTCATACTCATTCCTTTCCCTTGGTGTTAAGATGTCATAGAATTCAGTTGTATTTTTTTTTTTTTTAACTTTTCTGTCACTTGTGGCTCTTGTTCATGGTATTTTTCAAAAACGTTCTTTTTAGCCCTAGATTCTTCTGGCATGGAAAATACTGTACATTTTTCTCCTGTCACGTCAGAGTCCAAAAAGCTTTAATAACAGATGTCAAAAGACTAGTCAAGGGGGAAATCTGGTTCAGGATTATTGCTGCTTTTATGGTTTCTTATATAGATATGTAACATTTGAAAAATGTTTTGTGTGTGGGCCTGTGTTACAATAAACTGCCTATAGCATTGTTTCTAGAACTTTCTGTAGGTTCTGCTAGCTTGTCTCTCCATTTTCATTAATCTCTGATTTTTTTATTTCTTTATTGACCCAGTTGTTCAGAACTATTCTGCTTAATCTTCACATGTCTTGGTTTGTTCCAGGATTCTTTTTGTAGTTAATTTCTAGCTTTAAGCATTGTGGTGTGTGTCATTTAAGCTCTTTTTCTCTTTATTTTTGTGTTGGGTGATATGTCTTATTTAGCCGATAGTGTGTTGCGGTCTCCAACAGTATATCTTTGTAATATGTTGTTTTAGATCCGTTAATGTTGTTTTATGTAACTGAGTAATCCTGTATTTACCGCATAAATTTTAATAATAATTATATTGTCTTGGTGATTTTTTTTCTCCTGATTGTGATACAGTATCTTTCTTTGTCCCTGACTACCTTTTTTAGTTGAAAGTAGTTTATCTAGTATGAAAATAGCAATTTTTGCTATACTCCGAGTTATTAGCATACATGATCTTATTCCAACTTACTAGTTTTTTAGTTTTTGTCCTTTTTTAAATAAACCACTTGTAAGCAAGATATTGGATGAAACTTTTTTAACCTATTATTAGCTTATTTCTTTTTATTGGTACATTTAGATCTTGAATATTTAGAGTGATTATTGGTATGAAGTAATATTAGTCATTTTTTTTTTCCTGTTTCTCTCTGCCCTTTCTGCATGGCTTTCCTTCGTTTTTCTACCAGAGTATGGATCTCTATTCTGGATTATTGGTTAGTGGTTGCCATGGGTATTTTAAATTCCTGTTTTATCTTCCTGATTGTCCCTGTCCTGGCTTGGGTAGTCAGACTAGATCCCAGCCTCATTTCCCTTTGCTTCCTCCGTTCAGTCCCCTCAACAGGTACCAACCTTAGTTCAAGTTCTCTATAGGGAAGTCTTGGGACACTAGGTGGAATGGAGGGTCTCAACCTCCTTATGAACAAATATTTTTTTATAGTTGTTTTTAAGGGAGAGGATGACCCCAACCCTTTCTATTCAGCATGTTCTGGGTTGAGTCCTCTGTTGTACATTAAAATATATATACAGTTGCTGTGGGTCAGAGAGGTGTATCTTGGGACTAGTTGCCTAAGGAACTTCTGCCAGTTTGGGGTGATGTGATAAAGCTATGTTTTATGTGTTATCATTGTTCCATTTCTTGAGTGCCGACTATATATAGGTTTGATAACTCCTTTCTGCCTTAGAACTGGGTATTTTATCTGTTTTATAGATGAGGAAACTGATTGGTAAAGTTACACTGCTAAAATATACCAGATCTATGATTTGAATCCATGTGTTTCTAACTATGAAGAACAGACCCTCCGCAATACTGTGATACTTGATATAGTACTTGGTAAACACATGGGACATAATACTCATTCATCAGGTGACCTTGAATCCTTGTTTTCCCACTTTACTGTTTTCCTGGGAAAACGGTGCATATTCAACAAATATACAGGATTCTTTAAGAATCTGTGGTATTTACAACCTAACCTTTTAACTTTAATTGGACACAGGCATGTCGTAACTATAGGAATTATACCCAGATTTGTTCATTTTTTCTAATTAGGAACCACAGATTGGAGGAGCGGGAATGATGGGAGCTGGTCTATCATCTGAACAATTGAAACAGCTGCAGCGATTTGATCCATCTGTTGTGCCATTACAGGATATTGACATTGATTCTCTCAGAGATGCCAGAACAGAAGATATGATTCGACTGGCAAATAAGGATTGCATAGGTTTTTTTATTGCAAAATTTGTCAAGTGTGAAAGCGCATAGGGTTTTTAGAATTGAAAATACTGAACATTTGCTGTCTGTGTGTGTTTAAGCAAACTGTTGTCAGACCCAGTGACTTCATGGCACGGTTGTTAAGGAAACAGGAAACACTGCCACCTATTTCACCAGACATTGAGAGGAAGTAGTCAAGGAAGTGGTATGAGATTGTTTTGTTTCTAAAAGAATGTTTTTTTCATAAATTTGTCAGTATAAAAAAAGATGCCTAGAGATGTCTGGAACATATTTTCATTTGGGGGACTTGGGTTTTAATTTGTAAAAAAAAAAAAAAAAAACGCAAGTAACTTTTGATGTTAAAATCAGTGAATCTAGCAAAGGAATAAAACTAGTAATATTGAATTTAGTCATAAAAATGTTTTCTATTAAATTCCTTAGTGGTAAATAATTCCTTGAGATTTAGAGCATGTGAAGCACAATATTTCCTGGGTGTCAATAACTGGGTATTTTACCCAAATCTGCTTGTACTTGGTAAATCAACTTTCTTCCAGATGAAGTCTGGATCCTTTCCACATGGTGGTCCACCTTTGCTATCTGTTATTTTTCATAAATTTAAACTAAAAGCAAAATGATTTTCTTCACTCTGTAGATCACAAAAAATGAAAGAAAAAAAAGATACCCCACAATTTGGGTACCTTTTATCATCTACTGGATTACATATTATGTGTTATAAATTTGAGTGGTGAGAAAGAAGACTAACTCTGACAGGTAGACCTCAGAGTTCTAGTGAACATAAACAGTTTCACAGAACACCAGTTTCACTGAACACCAACATCAGACCAGGCAACTCTGAAACTGTGACTATGACAGACTATGACAAAGACAACTTCACAGTAAAATCTGGATTCAGACAAAATCAAGAACATCATTGAAGGCAGAAAAGTGACCAAAGCTGTCTTATGGTGATCAAAAGACCAGATTAAAAAAAAAAAAAAATCTTACGTTTCTTCCTACCTGCTTTTTAGGTGAGAGTTATTAAAGTAGTAAAGTATTTAGAAACTATTTTACTTGATATTAACTACCTGTTTTCTGAACTTTCCTTTCATCTCCAAATTCCTGAGCCTTGGGCATACATAGTAGACAGAAACAATTACCTAAGTTTCTTTTATTCTTTATTTCCTCCTAAGTTTGCCTTAGAAGCTTCTCATAACTTATCGTAGCCATTGAGATTGCAAGGTCTCTTGGATCAGGTAAGATCATTATTTTGATGGTTTTCTAAGATGCCTGGCCTGAACCACCTTCACTGAATTCTTTCTGACTACTAAAACCTACCATCTACTGCTATTGTTACCCTTAACATTTTCACTTTATTATACTCAAACTCCTATCTCCAAGGATTTGGGAAAATCTTGGAGACAGAAACTATCTTTTCTATGACTGCCTCAAAGTAGATAAAATGCTCACTGGATGAGGGAGAAGTATTTCACTCTAAGATTCAAATGTGTAATTGACTTCTTTACATCCCTTATTCTGTTATACTCAGTAACTGTTTGACTAAACACTGGTTTACCTGTCATATTTCTTTTCCTATGACTTTGTATACTTCCCCAAACCATAAATGTGTTTTTCTAAAACCACTTTCTCTCATGCTGTCTACACAGCTTTATCTAGTTAGCTGGGGTGAAAATGGGGTAGAAAATCAGCCCAGCAGCAAATATGTACATTGTTCTTTGTTTAATACCAGTAAGTATTAAAATACAAGCAGTATAGGCAAAATAGAAAAATATTTGTGCATTGAAAATAGTATGAACAATTGTTGTTCAGAATGTTTCCTATAACAGTTATTTTCTGTGCGTTTCCTTCGAAAAGAATAGAGCATTGGAAAACAAAACATGTTCAATTTTAAGGGACACAGAAACTTAAAGTACGATAGAAGGAATAAATCAGGGAAATGTGGAGGAAAAGGAATATATTATCATCTAAGATATTTAGGGTTAGCAGATATTTCTGTGTAACAGGAAAGCATGTTAATTCAAAGTCCTGTTTCACATTGTAGTTTAGCAAAATGAAGTACAAAGAGATAAAAATTAAACTGACCCAGAACCATCTTGTTATTTGTATTATTTAAAAGTGTGACTCTTACACAGTTGTAATAAGATCAGAATGTCCAAGACTAGCAGCATTGCATTACTGAACAAAGGGATAAGGCTGAGGACTTTTCACTTTAAAAATAATAAAATTTAAAACTTGAAATAAGAATTGCTACAAATGTGGAATTAAGGAGGGACCATTCTGTGCTCCCATCTTAAAATCTCCCTTACCTCTATCTGAAGTCATTTTTTTAAACCAGGCATAATGAGAAGATCCAAGGAATCAGTGGTTGCCTTTGCCCCTCAAGAAGATGCTCCACAAGGGGTAAGTGGTGTTGAATATTTAAAATATTCTCACTTTAAGTTTGTCCTAAAATGGTAATTAATACTACTAATAATAAACAGTGCAGAAGCCAGCTCTTTATTTGTTTTATACGAATGACTTTAAACCAGGTTTGTTGAACAGTTCAGTGTAGCTGACAGTGAATTTAACAGGAATGCATAGCAGACCATGTTAAAAATGTGGCATTGTCCCAAAGTACAATATAACTAAGACATCCTACAATTAGCAGCACCTTTTTGTAACAGTAACTTAAATGAGCAGTAGAGAAAGAGCATAGGAAAAACTGAAATGGGTTTGACAAAAAACATAGAACTGTTAAGAACATTTCCAGCATTTTCTAGGTTGACTACAAAAATTGATTCTACAATTAAGTAGATTAATATTAAGCCTTTGCTGTGTGAAGAGTTGTTTTTACATTCCACAAGTCAGTAAATAACCCATTGTCCTTGGGATTATTTCTTTTACAAATTTAGCACACACTGTTTACATATATGCCCACTATACAGTTTTCACATATACTCAAGTCAAATCTTTCAATATACTTTTTGAGGAATACTCTGATCTAGACTAACATTTCACAGTAAAGTGAAAATCTAATAATTCAGGTACAAAATTTTAAAAATGGAATCCATTAGCATGAGTCTTTGAAAGGGATTAATGGTAGCAGCAAGTAAGACAAATACCAGTTTAAGAATTTAAATATTCCAGAGTCATTAATTGGGATTAAAATTATGTATAGGAAAAGGTGGTGATTAGCAATATCCTACATTGATGGAAAGATTCAGAAATATTTTATAAAAGCACTTTGAATTGGAATATGGTTTTTCCAATGAGCTGAAAATTTTGGATCAAAAATTAATATATATTATGACTACTGTTTTTATATTCAATAAATAAATTCATGTCAGTAGTACAGAACTAATTAACAAATACTGGTTGAGGGAAATGTTTTATATATTAGCTGATAAAATTACATATATATCTTATTTTTAAAAACTGAGTTTCCTTGGGAATTAGGGGAAATGAGTTAACTGTAAAGTAGTTTTACTTATAACGGTCCAAGAATATTTGGCAGGAACCTAGGATAATCAAACCACAAAACTCAGGTTAACTTAAACAAAATTACATATATGGATCTGAATTTAGGCAATTATAGAGGCATTCTTCAAGGACAAACTTCAAGAGCTACTTACACACCTAATACTGTCTTACCTGTCCAGTCATAACTGGACAAAATGTACATGTAAGAGACACACAGGTTTTGTCAGTGTGATACATTGTGAGCTTCTTATACAGCAGTATAATTGAGGCATGGAGATAGTATCTTCTAGGTTCCCCTTCAGAGTAGATGTCTGACAAAGGAAAATATTCTTAATATTTTATTCACATCAACTCACCCCAGTTTGCCCTGATTATTTCTGAAGAGCAGAAACTTTGGTTATAAGAAGCACTTCTGGGTTTTGACGGACAGTGAAACTTGGAGTTGGTGGTGAGGGATGAGAGGTAAACTGGGAGATACACAACAGGAACAATAGGCAAAGTTAGAAAAGGAAGTGGGAGAAATTAGAAAAATTTATTTTCCTACGAAATAATTCTACAAGCCGTGTAAATGTTTCTTACTAAAACAAGTACTCAAACACACAACGATTGTACATTTCCAGTGAAACACTCACAGTTAAAAGTTGCCTGTACTTTCACTCTTTAGGAGCACAAACAAGGAGCCAGCAGATGAATGCTTTCCTAGTCACCTTTGGCAGCAAGCTTCCTCACATTCCCTGACTGCTCAATGGATCATTAAAGCAACATACAGCACAATTAAATATAAGCCCAGTGGGTAGAATTCTAAAGATCAGTCTAGTTTCTTCATTAGCCTTCAGCATTCAGTCATCTCAACCAGTCACTCGAGCACACTCCTACACACAGACACGCGCATTCAGAGCCCCGGCTCATATACTCCAGTGCAGTGACATTAAGACACTAGCTACTAAGAATGTGTCACAATCAGTGTGAACTGCATGGATTAGAACAACCTTTGGAGTTTGGTTATATTTGCCATGATTTATGGTCAAAATCATAAACTTACAAGGATGGTAAAACATTCAGAAATCAAAGTTTTTCAAGTTAGGCAATCACGCATATTTACAGTATGTACAGACTTTCTACTAAAATGGGGATAGGTGTCTAGACGATGTTATTACAAATTTCCTGAATGTGGGCATTTCTAGTCCCTGTAATCATAAAGCAAATCTGCTGACTTGGCATTAAGACTCTAAAATAGTGTGATCAAACTGATATATATATATATATAATCATAAGAAGGTGTTTGCAGAAATAACATTTACAAACTGTCTATACAGTACACAGTACTAGTACATAGAAAATAGATTCTAACTTTATGATCCCCCTTGTATAAGGCAAGACTGAATCTGTCCCCAAATTTAGTCAGCCAGAGGTACAAGCAACAGTGGTCCATGGATGAATGAATATGCAAATCAGGTGTCTACATATTAAAAATCTGGAGATTTGAGAAATACCACTTTATCTGGGCTGATTCTGGTTTGGTGATTATACCAACTACATTTCATAAAACACAAATGCCACCTGGATGGCAACAGATTTTGTTCAAGTGGCAACTACTCCCAACAGTTTTTGTTAAGTCCAGTATACAATTGGAGGGCTGCAGCTGTACCAGGCGAATTTATATAGCACTTACAAAAGAAAAAAATGTATGTTAATACTCTATCTTGTGCTGTTGCTACTCAAGCAACAGCAGTACAAAATATACAAGACAGATCGCATGATTTGCAACGTAGACCCCAAAGAATGTTTGAGGGTGCTGTTATACAAGACTTTAAAAAAAAAAAAGCACACAAAAGGGGTAAGTCATGGGCGGATGTAAACATCCCTCTTCCACTCCCCAGCCTCATTCCGTTTTTTAGATATTCCTTCTCCATCCTTGTCATAATAGCGATCCTTGGATTTATGACGGCTTCGTTGTTTGTTGCACTCGTTGTGGTCCTGCTCTCGATCCAGGTCCCTGGAACGGTGCCGAGACTCCCTGTGCCTATGCTCACTGCCCCCATGGGTGTCATCTCTGTGGTTGTGGTCACGGTGTGGGACATAGTGGTCCACATGTTCATGGGAGTAATCTTCCTTTGGCTCCACGTAGGCAGAGTCTCGACTCTCCTGGGTTTCGGAGTCAAACGTTTCTTGTCTGGAGAGGCCCCGACTTGTGCCACTGCGATGGTTGTGGTGCTGGGCGGAGGAAGCGCGGTGATGGGATTTCTTGACTGGTTCCAGGCAGGGTTCTTCTTCAGCTTGGGACACAGAATGGGCCGGAGCACAGCGATCAGTCCTCTGATCACCTTGAGAACCCTAACAACGCAGGGAGTAAACACTACCATCAGTCAAGGTGGGAGCATAAGGAATTATTAAACATTTCCGCCTGGTTGTCCCACTTAACCTAGCTTTCTAACTTCTTTTGGTGATATCCAATAGCATTTTCAAAGATTACAAAGTATAAAATACCAAAGTTTAACATAGGCCAAAGTAACTTTTTTTAATAGAGGGTATTTTATGGCTCAAATCCAGATTTCCCACCTTTATTTAAAAGTTAATCTTACTTGTTAGGTTATTTTTTCTGTCTGGGAATGCTATTTTCATTAGTCTTTATGGAATAATGTTTTGGTATCCTCAGACTCCAAAAATAATTATCATAGCAAAAGAAAATTTCTATTTTTTGGATAGAGGAGAGAAAACTATGGGATCCCTGAGATTTAACCACCTCCACTTTAAATACATGTGTGAAGATTAAAAATCTGTGGCTCAAAAACTTAAGGGCACTGAAAGACACAAGCACTGACCTAAAGTGAAGAGATGAGAGCTAGTTATATACCCAGTGGGGCAGGGTGTGTTGACTATGTAGAAGGTTCATGTAATAATCTGCCTATACTGCTTTTCTTAGACATAGAACTCACACTGTACGTACTTAAATAACTCGATGTTTGTCTCACTTTGGAGAGAGCTATTCTACTGCACAAGCAGTGTGCCCTTAGACAGCTAGCTTTTCAATGAAAATCATAAACAGTTCCGTTACCTGTGAATTAGAGGCTAGTGTCGGGCTAACAGGCAGGGCTGAAGTGGCTAAAGTACGGTTGAGAAGAGGGTTGGGAAGGTTGCTGCTGGGAGGATGGGTGGCCTTCCAGTAGGCCTCCAGATAATCGGCAAGGTGCTCACAAGCATCCTCGAGCTGGTTCTCATCCAATATCACATCAAACAACTCCTGCAGAAGCAGACAGCACAAGTACACCAGCTCAGTACTGAGTTTCACACATAATGCCACTCTTTCCTTTTCCATTGACTGACTGTCCTATTGTGTCTACTTACCCGGAGGCAATGAGCAGACATTGAACAGGTGTAGTGATAATTAAGATTTGATAGAAAAACAGACTGTTTACAATCCCTCATACAATCAAAAGCTTACAGTTTTTACAGCTTCTAAAAGTACCTGCACTTTAAAACAAACGACGCAATCTATTGTCCCATTTTATGACTTAGCAGTAAGGATGTATTTTACTGTCAGAATGTAGGTAATTGGTTAGAAATTTGCTTTTCACATGTTGTCTCATTAATTTCTCAGTTATTAAGAGTCAGCAACTTGCTATGATTAGTAGTGAATAACTCCAAAAAAGTTCATTCTACAAATAAAATTTTTGCAACCACGATCTTGTTTCACTTTAGTCTTAAATACAGCCGGTCACCACAGAATGTGGGTAACTTCCTATATGCCACAGCTGTGATCTGGACAAGTGTGTATGATGTGAGATAAGCAGTTCACATTTTTGAAATGAAAGAATTCTCTTCCATAAGAGGCATTTAATTGCCCTGCTTTGGTGTTCATGTATAATGCCAGTTATGTTCCTTTCAGGCAAAGATGGCTTACCGGAGGACACTGAGCCAGTTTATCAGCTGCTACCATCTGGACATTGAGGTGTTTAGCTTGAGATTTCCCTCGAGATTTTATTAACCTTTGTAGAACCTGTAAAATACAATTTTTTTTTTTTTTTTTTTTTAAGAAGGTCTGTATCATGCTCAGGTAAATAACAAGGCTTACTTTTTTCTCTGAGGGCCTTTTTCAAAACAAATGGCTTATAATGTATATGCAAAAATGTTATATCTGTTATCTTTAAAACATACTAGCATGGAACTCAATTTCAAGGCCAGAAGTTCCCAAACCTTTTGTTTCATGATCCCTTTATAAGTTTATGTAAAAACTAACATATACCATATTAGAAATTTAAAGTATTGACTTATTTGAAAATTCCTATAGAAACTGCCTGGCTTTATAGAAATCAGCTTATGTCTGTTCAGTACATTTAATCTACAATATAATATTTGTTCAAATATTTGAGGAAAACCCAACCTCCTAGCTGTGTAATCGACTAAAGGAAGAATAATTTTATAGTAATTCTTTCTATAAAGAAAATTCTTTCTATAAAGAAAAATAAAGATATTTTTCTTTACTACTACATTAAACTCAAAAAGTGGTAGCTTCTTTGTAGGAGGAGTTAATGAGATAAAGGACTAATTTCATTGAAAGAGGGTGACTCATAATAATATACTCCATATGCTTGTCTTCCCATTGGATAAAGTTCTCCTATGAAGATTTACTTTTGGAGATGACCCTAACTGTAGGTGCTTTTCATTTTTTAAGATAGTTTTTCTTGAAGACTATGGGATCTCAATTGGTGTTAGTGAAAGTGACACATACTGGAAAAGGTCCAAGACACCTGTCCTGGGTATCTAATGATCATTAATTTAGCATCAGCCCAAGATTTTAAATCATCTAAAGAACTGGGAAACTCATCACATGGAGATTATAAAATTATTGTTGACATAAAGTTTTTGAAATAAATCTCAGTTTAAACATGACTTTGTGCCGGGCATGGTGGTGCATGCCTGTAGGTGGCAGCCTAGAAAGCCACGGCCAGGGATTGCAGTTCAAGTCCCGCAGGGGGCCCATAGCGATACCTTAGTCCCCAAAAAAATAGCTGGGCATGGTGGCGCGCGCCTGTAATCCCAGCTACCTGGGAAGCTGAGGCTGGGGATTGTGTGAGTCTGTGGTACCCTGGGCAACATGAGCCTGCAGTTCACAGGCAAAAATAGCGAGACTTAGTCTCAAAAAAAAAAAAAAAAAGTAAACATGACTGCGTTTTTTCCATAAGCTTAAATATTTAATGGAACTACTAGCTTATTTTAGGTTTAGAAAAAAAACTAGTTGCCAAGTGAAACCTGAAACCATCGTCAATTATTTACATTAGATTTCATTGGTTTATCTTGAAGTTTGAATAGATCCTTTATCATGTATGATTAGTAGTATGATTTATTATTTGGACAATAATGACCCACTGAGTTTTTCAGACCTAAGTCAGACAAGTCTCATTACACAATGTTAAAAATTATCATTGCTCTCATGAGAAGTCTTACCTGATGACCAATCTCTTGGGTTTCCCAAAATTCTAATTTTTGCTTGAAAGTTTAAGATTTACCAAATACTAGCCATTGCTTTTATTTGAAATCACAGGTAACTTTGGTCAAAACAAAACAAAAAAAAAACAACTGCCAAATAACCAAGACTGAATAAACATAGCCTGCCAGTTCTCTCAGATAAGTGTTCCATGAAAAAGTTGGCTCATTCCATTCAGTTCTTGTCCTCATGTTGACTCAGACCATGACTCACATACACGTGACTCCATAGAGCATGTGGAGCTTTAAATGTACTTCCTGATCCATTACACAGTTTTCACTTTGTCCTTCAAAGTAAAACCAATTAACTTTGACTACTTCTACAACAAATTTCAAGTAAAGCTGGGTACATGGTGATTCATGTTTAGAAGCTGAACCATTTTGCCCAACAGAGCAGATTTCAAAACTGAAACAGAACAATTGTTTTAGTTTTGACCTTGTGGACCACTACTAGAAGTGTTTCAGAAATTCCTGACTTTGGCCCAGTCTTTGTTCTACACTTGAGAATTATTCTAAGCTGTTACACTAAAATCATGCTTCTCTTAAATGAACCTTAAAAATGCTTAACTATTGTGTCTCTATTCAAACCCTCTACGATAGCTATGATAGCTAAAGATAGTCTCTAACAGTGAAGGCTGACAAAAGCAACCATACGTACCTTAGGAGAAGAGATCTTTACATATACTATAATTGGGGCCAGAGAAGTTTTACTAAGTTGAGCTGGATGATTAATAGTATCTGCATCGAGGACAACCAATTGCAATGTTCTCGCAAGTTCAAAAATCCTTTCAATTTCACTCTGAACTTCAGCTGTAAAAGGTTAAAGTATTTTTAGATCAAGTAAAATGGCACACTGTTCCTTCAACAGGATTGTAGATATCTCAATAATTAGGTTAACACAGACTAGAGACAAAAGATGTCCTTTAGAAAGGGCTATAGTTCCAAACACCTTGGAATTTAGGGAAGTCCTCTCAAAAATTCTATAGAATTTATGTATATGCTGACCCACTGTGAGAATTAAAATTCTGGCTCCTGCTCTTGACTTTATTTTTACTATAAAACTTTATGAATCATTTCATAAAAATGTAAAACAGTAACTTAAAAAGATATCCTTGATATGTTTGATTGCTTCACCCTAGCAACCATCTCCAGCTTGCTTTTCATTACATGGCTTATCTCTTGATTTTATGTCATCTCTTGGTATGATGTGGCAGTCTAGATGTTTATTAGCAAATTGAAGAGCATAATAAAATGGGACAAATTGAAGGTTCCTATAACAAGTTTGATCCAAAACATCCTTCTCTTATTTTCCACCAACAAAGGAATGGCTTTCCTTTCATTTTTTTACAGGTTATCAAAATTTAGTTGAATGCCAGGGAAATTCCACTCATTTGCTTCTCCATTCTCTAGACCCTAAAACAGTAGCATTTTCTCTAAGATGGCAAAATTGTATATATATAAATCTATCCACATGGGACTTTGAGCTCTTTGAAATACAGCTAGTATGCATGTGTATTTATTTGTGCATAACATCATTAAGGTGAAATGTTGAAAGCTTTCCTTCTAAGATCAGGAATAAAAATGAATTAAGAACAGTATCTTTTATAACTGCATCAAGAAGAAATACATACAAATAAATTTAACCAAGGAAAGGAAAGACTGCACACTGACTGGTAAGACACTGATTAAAGAAACTGAAGATGTCAAATAAGAGGAAGGATAGCCCATCCTCATCAACTCGAAGAAAAATGGTAAACTCTCCATACTATAAGGCAATTTACAGATTCAGTACTGCAATCCCTATCAAGTTCACTTTGGTGATACTTGTCCACAAAAATAGAACAAATCTGAAGTTTTTATATCTATTAAAGACCTCAAATAGCCAAAGCAGTCTTGAAAAAGAATAAAATTTGAAGCATTATGCTTCACATTATATCACAAAGCTGTAATCAGAAATCCTATGAGTTGGCATAGAAACAAACATGAGCAGTTGAAAAGATTAGAACACCCAGAAATAAGCCTACATGTATATGGTCAATTGATGTCAACAATAAAAGGAGAAAGGGCAGTCTCTTTAATAAATGATGTTGGGAAAACTAGACCACTGTCCCACATCATACATAAAAATTAACTCAAAAGACTACTGTCTAAAGGTGTTCAGCTCCTTGACTCATTTTGGTGATGTGTTTGACACCAAAAACAAAAGTAACAGTAGCAAAAATAAACAAATGGAATTGCATTGAACTAAAAACTTAGGTACAGCAAAGGAAATGATCAGCACAGAGGCAACCTGTAGAATGGGAGAAAATATTTGCAGATATTATATCTTATTAGGGGTTAATACCCCTAATAAACACAAAGATTTCATGTAACAACAAAAATCCACTTAATAGCTAGATGGAGGATCTGAGTATTTTTCCATAGAAGACATACAGATGGCCAACAAACTCATGGAAAAACTCTCCATGGAAATGGAAAAACCACAGTGCGGTATCCCCCATACATGTTAGAATGACATAAAAAAGTAATTTTTGGTGAGGATACACAAGAAATGAACCTTGTGCATTGTTGGTGAGAATGTAATTTGGGGTAGCCACTGCAGAAAACGGTATGGAGGCTCCTTAAAACAGTAAAAATAGACCTACCATATGATCCAGAAGAGGAAACAACACAACCCCAAAACACATCTACAACCGCCAATTACCCTACACACATGCATAGTGAAGTCAGTCTGACTTCAAAGAAAAATAGTTGTTTCCACTTGTATGAAATATCTAGAAGATCCAAATTTATAGAAAACAAAATATTAGAGGTTACCAGGGCTGAGAAAATGGAGAACAAGGAATTAATGTTCCTTGAAGTGTTAATAAACATCATAAACCTATCAATGCAGACTTAGAAAAATACACTACATAGAAATTTTTTTTTATTTATTTTTTTTTTTAGGAGACTTGGTCTCGCTATTCTTGCCCGTGGAACCGCAGGTTCTCGTTGCCCAGGGTACCACAGACTCAAGCAATCCCCAGCCTCAGCTTCCCAGGTAGCTGGGATTACAGGCATGCACCACCACGCCCAGCTATTTTTTTGGAACTAGGTCTCGCTACGTGCCCCCGGTGGGACTCGAACCGCGATCCCTAGCCCCAGCCGCTTCATAGGCTGAAGCTTACAGGCATGAGCCATCGTGCCCGGCCTAGAAATTGGTTTAAAAGGTAAAAAAAATAAGGAAAGGTTTAGTATTGATACTTTAATATAGATATTTTATCCTCTTAAGGAACAGTATATACCAATAACTCACCAAATTTGAATATATCCATAATATTAGCAAAACTACAGCTAGTAGCAAACCACAGTAGAGAATAATTTATTAGCCCTGGAGAAAGCACAAATTTGTGGTGTACAAGTAGCACTGAATACAAAGCCATTTCCTTAGTTTACATAAACACAACAGTCATAAAATCATGAGTCAGGGACAAGGAAGTGTTAAGATGTGACCAGCCATTCATCCAATAATTTACTGTTAATACATGTTTATAATATACAAACATAACTTTGTAGCTAAATATGTATATTTCTTTTATCAGTAAAACAATTTTTTTTTTTTGGAGACTAGGTCTTGCTATTTTTGCCTGTGGAACTGCAGGCTCATGTTGCCTGGGGTACCACAGACTCAAGTAGCCACAGCTTCCCAGGTAGCTGGGATTACAGGCACGTGCCACCACGCCCAGCTATTTCTTTTTTTTTTTTTGGAACTAGGTCTCGCTATGTGCCCCCAGTGGGACTCAAACCATGATCCCTGGCCCCAGCTGTGGCTTCCAAGGCTGCCACTTACAGGCATGCGCCACCATGCCCGGCTCAATAAAACAAATTATGGAATATGGCCAGTCACTGACTTGACCCTTTTTCAGTCTCAACATGTACATGTGCATAGGGACACTGTTCTGAATATGATAGAATTATTAATTCAGAAATATTAATTCAAATATTAATGTATTTGGGGAAATAGGTGTCATTTAAGGAGAACATACTATGTTTTATACCTTACACTAACTCAACAAAATACACTTAATATTATTTTTCTTGTTTTTAAATGATGAAACCAGATCTTGGAAAGGTCAGCGAAGTTGCTCATGGTCACACTGCTGCATTCTGAAACCTGTTTTTAACATCTGTAGACACCAAAGTTCACAGTAGTGAAAACAAAGCATAAGTGAAACATTCATGCTGACAACCTTAAAATTTTGAACTCAAGACTATCATAATCGTACCATACCATAACATTACCAAGATGGTGGCACTAGCTACAAGCAACATGTATCTTTTTCTTCCCTGCTCTGTGACACATGGAATTCACATCTAGTTGGATCTTCTCATTGGCAGTCTCAGGAGAGAAGTGTTTCAATACCTTAAGCTTGTCAGTAGTGTGTAGACTTACCCAAGCTTGACCTTGTATTGGATCTTTCTATTATTGCGTGCTTACTGGGATTGTTTAACACTGAGCGTTTGGCGAGTGAGATGTCAGCCGTGACCCTTGTGATCGAAATCCTGTTGGGGACAAAGTAACAGAAGATCTTTATGTTATTAACTGAATAAATAGGACAGAAGTACATGCCCAAAACTCATCTAAAGAGGTGAATGTGTATATTTATATATATAAAGACTACTTTCAAAATAAAAAATGTTAAGACAGTGTATTTCTCCTTGTTCTTCCCCATCCTGTACCTACCGAAGTTGGGATTTATTAATTGCTTACCAAGTGTTAAACATACTAAGCATTATCTATTACCTGTATATCTCATTAAATCATTCCAAAAACTATCAGAGAGGATTATTACTATCTTACTTTTGCTATTGAAGAAAATGAGCCATAAGTAGATTATTTATCAAAGGCTATGTGTGTGTGTGTATTTGCTAAAAATGGCAATGTTGGGATTTGAACCCAGATGGACAAATGGCTTTAAGCTGTAATTCTTCCTGTAACAAAGGTGCTATGTTAGGCATAAAGAATAATTAAGAACAAGACAAACATAGTTTTCCTTAGCAAGAATCTATTGGTAAAGATCAGTAATACATAATAAAATATACTAAAATATTAGGATGACCATTGTGAAGACATATAGCATACCGCAATGGACAATAACAAGTTGGGGGATCTTAGATAAAGTGGAAATGGAAGCAACAAAATTTGTAAGTTGGAAAGAGTAAATGGTTTGGATAATAGTTGGATGGACATTGAAAATTTTACACCAAGATGTGTTTGAAATATCATGACACTGAGGACAAAGAACCTGAAAGTTTTCCAAGGAAAGGGCAGGTCTCACATAGAATGACAGGAATTAAAATACTTGGTACTTCTCAGTAGAAACAATGAAAGAGAATAGAATAAAAAGCCTTAACACTTTGGAGGAGAAATCAATAATTTTTTTTTTTTTTTTTTTTTTTGAGACTAGATCTTGCTATGTTACCTAGGGTACCTCAGACTCAAGTTGCCCCGGATATCAGACTCAAGCGATCTTCAGCTTCAGCCTTCCAGATAGCTGGGATTATAGGTGCCCACCATTGCTCCCAGCTGCTTTTTCGAAACTAGGTCTCACTGTGTTGCCTGGGATAATCTCGAACCCGCAAACTCAAGCGATTCCAAGCCTCTTGTCTCCTAGTGCTTGGACAACACCTGTGCCACCTTGCCCAGCTAGAAATTAATAATTCTATAACCATTTTAACTATCACTTGAATGGATGGGTTGACCAAAGACATTTTTAGATAATCATGGTCTCAAAGTTTTAATGTTCTCTTTCTATGAAAACGACTAGAGGATGTTGGTAACTAAATGACAAGATAATCTTTAAAAGAGGTCCTGGGGTTAGGAAAAGGGGGCTCCAAACCAAAAGGAAGGTGAAATGAAGTCTAGGACAATGATAAGGGAATCCCAGAATGGCAACGGAACCCAGCATGGAGAGAAACTGTTGAAACAGGAGCAGGCCAAAGTCCTCCCGGAGATGGGTTCAAGAAGACAAAGCAGAGAGACTCCCAGATGCCTAGTAAGAATACAGACAATTGGAAAAGAAACTGGGATGGTGCGAAATATGTAGAAAATGGAGCAAATGAGCAAATGTAAAAAAATCAAACCATTTTTCTTATGAGAGCCACAAAGAAAATAATATACAAGATAAAGTCATTATGGTGTATGACATGGTTCATTTGCTATTATATACTATTGCATAAATATACATACACAAATGTATTATACATATGCAAGTGTATAATTATGCAATATACAGTTCTGCATTCCACCATCACAATCATGATACATGTTCCATCTGTTCTCCCCTTCTTCAATGCCCTTGTTTTGTCTCCTTTGTAGTCAGTCCTCCCCCTATCTAACTCCATAATCCCAGAGCTATTTTCCATCATTATCATTTTATCTTTTCCAGAATATCACTGTAGCCTTATGAATCCAGTTTTCACTTTGCATTATAGATAAGTGTTATCCATATTGTTGTGTATATAGTTGATTCCTTTTTATTGTTAAATGAGATTGTGTTTTAAAAGTGATGTTATTTTATTTATTTATCTATCTATCCATCTATCTATCTATCTATTTATTTATTTTTGAGACTAGGTCTCACTAATTTTGCCTGTAGAACCACAGACTCAAGCAATCCCCAGCCTCAGCTTCCCAGGTAGCTGGGATGACAGGCGTGCGCCACCATGCCCAGCTATTTTTTTGGAACTAGGTCTTGCTACGGGCCCCAGGCGGGACTCAAACCGTGATCCCTAGCCCCGGCCACTTCATAGGCTGAAACTTACAGGCACAAGCCACCATGCCTGGCTAAAAGTAAGTTTAATTTTTAAGTTTTTACATTTAGAAAAACCTTATTGAAAAAAAACCAAATAACTAGTAAAGACACTAACCTTTACACTAATCAGTTTAAAGGTACAGTTTTAGTCTACGGCCACACCACCCTGAACGCGCCCCATCTCGTCTGATCGCAGAAGCTAAGCAGGGTCAGGCCTGGTTAGTACTTGGATGGAGACAAAGGTACAACTTTCATTGCTTTACAGTACATTCATAAGAAGAACCAGGCTATAGTAGAAATAGCCAGTGTTTTGGGTAATTGTTTTAAAATGCTTCTATTCCTTTGGGGTATAGGGAGTGGCGTGTGGTAATGCAATCTGGGAGGCTGCAGTCAGGATGCATGTAACAGTATTTCCTTTATGCAGCATCTGTATGACAGGGGGGGGAGTCCTTCATGCAACACTGATGGAACTTGCCAATCATTGTTTGGGGTACTCTCACAGAATATAAATTCCCACGTGCTGGAGTTTGGAAGCAGACAGATGTCTACTATTAGAAGAGGACAAATGCAATGCAGAATTAAAAAGCAATTGCAAATCCATTAAAAAGCAATGCAGAATAGTGACAGACTGTGTGCTATGGAAGGTGCACATCTGGTGTTCAGGGAAGACCTTTCAGGAAAGATAACCTTTGGTCAGAGACCTGAAGAAAGTGGAACAAGCCACATGGATATTGGGGCAGGGTTTTATGCAGAGAGAAGAGAGAGTAACTGAAATTCTAAGCACAGGGCAGCTGAGTGGGGACCATGTTCTGCTGATCACTAGAACTGGCTCTGTGTTTTTTGAGGGTCCTGAACACTCATGGAGGCAGGATGCCCTAAGTAGGCAGCACCCTGAAGAGACAGTGATGATAAGCATTTCACAGTCGGCTTGGGGGAACACTGGTTTGACAGAATAAGAATAAGAATTGTTTTCTTAACAATCCTCCTTCCTCTTTTGCCCTCATGCTTGGTCCCTTCTGCATATGCTGTTGCTCAGCCAGGCTTCCATTGACCTACCCATAGGATTTCCTTTACTGCCTGTGAAGATGGGCCACTATCCTAGTTCAATTCTTGACGTCATACCCTGGGAACTGTCACTCCCCCGGGGCTCTGCCAGAAAGAGAGACCTTGAAAATCTGACAGGCAAAATCCTGGGAACAGCTGAGTTCAGAACAACAGTTCTTAGCACTCACAGTATATCAAAATTGCCATATAAGCTTTGACAGGTACATGAGGTGGCACCCAAAAGATTTGGTTTCAATTAGTCACAGGTGACACTAACGGCCTTGATGTGTTTTTAAAACACTGTCAGTGATTCGAATATGCAGCTTTGTTTGAAGGAGTCTCACATCTAAGTAAATTTCCCACATGACAAAGTGGTGTAATGTTTCCCAGCATTATTATTTCCAATAAGACAGCCTCACAGAAGTCTCAACAATGCACATTTCCTACAGTATGCAATTCAGTACACAGCCCAAAAACACCAGTGCTGAAAGCTGACATTTTCAAAGTCACTGGGGAGGAAATCTGCACTTATCAATGATGGGAGCTTTTCTTCATGTCTCCTTTCCTTGTTCATTTACCTGTCATTGTCCTACAAGGTGAATCTGAAGATTGCTTTGTGGATATGACACCGTTGGCTAGGATGGATCCAGTTTTAAATAGGCTACTTCACTACTCACAACACAAAGACGGTAATGATTTATCATCCCTCCTTTGACCTGACACACTTACACTGTGTAACAACCAGGATCAGGATTCTGACAACTCTCTGGGGTTTCAATGAATGAACTGAACTGAGTTTCAGGACAGAAAAGAATTCCTATCAAGAAACTCCTGTCACCAACACTTACCTTCATTATTTTCTTCCACCTGGGCCTCAGTTATTTTTCCTAAATAAATTTATTTAGTAGGTAATTAAAGAATAATGCCTAGTTACCTTTCAGAATTACATGTACAGGAACATCCCTTACATTTCAGGCCAGGCACGGTGGCTCGTGCCAGTAAGCTTCAGCCTATGAAGTGGTCGGGGCTAGGGATCGCGGTTCGAGTCCTACCTGGGGCCCGTAGCAAGACCTAGTTCCAAAAACTAGCTGGGCGTGGTGGCACATGCCTGTAATCCCAGCTACCTGGGAAGCTGAGGCTGGGGATTGCTTGAATCTGTGGTACCCTGGGCAACGAGAGCCTGCGGTTCCATGGGCAAAAATAGCGAGACCAAGTCTCCAAAAAAAAAAAAAACAAAAACAAAAAAACATTTCAAATGAGTTTCCATCTTGGTCAAAAGCATAGGCATTTACTGCTTTGCCACGGGTAAAAAAGTTAAATGTTGTCAACAGCTTTTAAAAATTCCACCTTGATATGGAAACCTAAATGTCTCAAAATGGATGAGTGGACCAAAATGTGATAGCTACATAGTGGGATGCTACTCAACTGTCAAAGATAAACTCATGGCATTTGTGGCAGAATGGATTGTGCTGGAAGGGATATGTTAAGTGAAATAAGATAAATGGAAAAAAATGTCAGATGATTACACTTATAAGTGGAATACAGAGAAGCTGAACAAAGGGTCATGAAAAAGATAAAACTTGCAAGCTGACTGTATAGCATGGGAAGGGGAGGGAGAGGTGTCATAATAGGGAGGGAAAACAGAAGGAATTAGAGATGGATACGGGTACATTGCAGGTTGGAGAGCTACAAGGACTACACTTGAGGGGAGAAATCAAATATTATCCCCAAATTAGCAACAATGTAAGAAAATAACTTTAATTTTAAAAATCCCGCCTTGCAGATCACACTATAACCTTTCAGGATCTTTAACTGGTGATCACAGACCTAGACTGTTGAACTGAAAATGTGGGAGTCGAGATAGTCAAGCAGGCTCATGAATAAAGTTACATAGCAATTATGTCTGGCAAGAAACAACAGGGTGAGGAAGCCTCCAGATACACTATTTGTTTCATAAATGAAAACAGTCAGCATGGCTGATACTTAAGAACACAGGTCGAAGGCTCACCTATGGCAGGAATCTCATCTCCCCAAACTCAAAACTAGCTCAGGTTTAAATAGAAGTGGGAAGGCAGGAAATTCCATCTCATTTTCACATAGTTGGCATTTAGGAAAGGGCAGTGGGTTGACTCAGTCATGGAAAACGCAGAGCTTAGTCTCACAGCATTTCTGGGTGTGCGCATTCAAGTAGACAACTCCAAATTGTGATAAATGAGAAAGCCAAGAATAATGAAGCAAAAACTAAATGGGTCCAATGAGAGGTGTATGCCTTTCATACTTGGCCAGAAAGGGGCAGCCTTGGACCACACGAAAGGCCCAAGGACCAAGCTGTATTTCCTGGCACAAAATGAGCCATATTTTGTAGTCATGGAAAATAAAAAGAATTTTGAATTAGGACTGTTTGGTAAGTTAGACTTTTTATTTGGGGGTGGGGGGGGGAGTAGGTAGACTTTGATTAGAAAGTCTTTCTTAACCTTGAAACACAGTTCCTCTTTCAGTCTCTCGTTCCATTGCTTGAGTACTAATAATATTTGTCCTGCTATAAAAGTTCCCTTCTTTACCCTAAAGTCAATAGAAATAAAATACAGACATCAATATAAATAAAAAATCGAGCCGGGCATGGTGGTGTGTGCCGGTGACAGCTTATGGGGTTGCAGCTGGGTCTGGGAGATCGTGTCTGCCCCACCTGGGGCAACACAGCGAGACCTAGTTCCCCCCCCCCCAAAAATAGCTGGGCATGGTGGCACGTGCCTTAATCCTAGCTACTTGGAAGGCTGGGGACTGCTTGAGTCTGTGGTACCACAGGCAATGTGAGCTTGTGGTTCCACGGGCAAAAATAGTGAGACCTAGTCTCAAAAAAAAAAAAAAATAAAGAAAAGAAAAGAAAAGAAAAATCGCAGGAAAGGTATAGTGAAAGGTAGCTAAAGGATGAGGGATCAAAAAGATTTTAGTTCAAGTAAGAAAGGCAGGACAGGACAGGGGGCAAGCTGGGGGGTTAAGTGTGGAGTCTAGCAGTCACCTTAGTGTTGATGCTCCACTGACAGTTGGATAAACAGGTCTTGATTCAGAAGAGAAACCGGAAAAGGGATGTTATCTAAAAGTCCAACACTGGATGAAATTACCAAAGGAGTGAGAGTAGGTAGAAAAGAGAAGACCGAAGGACTCCAACTTTTCCATGATACATAGCAATGAGAAAGACCTAGCAAAGGAGACAAAGAACTAGCTACGTGAACCACAAAACATGGTTCCAGAAACCAGGCAAATGAGATATCTGAAAGAAGACAGTAGTTCACCGTGTCAATTAGGAGAAGCCACTCCTGATTTTAGCAACATGAAGGCCATTGGTGATCTGAAGAGACTGGATTTGTTTATGTGATGGGGAGAGTGCAACAGGAGTTGACAGTGAGAGCAGAGGAAGTCACACAATTTGTTCAAGGAGTTCTGTTGTAAAGAATGAAGAAAAATGGTACTGTTGGAGGGGGATATGAAATGAGAAGGGGAAATAGCTACATTTTTACATGCAGAAAGGACCACTGATAGAACAAGGTTTACTGATACAGAGAGTGGAAAGGATGGGGGAGTGGGCAGAATGGGATCGAAGTATCCATGTGGGTGGGTTAGCCATTGGGAGGAAACTCATGAAAGAGAAAAATCAGAGCATTCAGGCTGACATGTACATGGGCATAGATGTGATGGAGGCAAGAAGTCTGGGAGATTCTCTGCGCAGTCAAATGACACAGGAAGCAAGCTCATCAGGGGGAAACTGAAATGTGAGAATAGGTGTTTGAGGTTTGCTGAGTCATTGAGAAGAAGAGAGAAGCAAATGTAAGGTGGGTATTGACTATGATTTCTACCCTCTGCTGAGGCCCAGTGGTGCACAGATTTAGGATGGGACTCTTCAGCAGGGCTATGGCCAAGGTCAACTTACAGATGCAGGTACAGGGATGCAGAGTAGGGTTATCCAGGCTGAGGATGTATTGAGCAAGGAAGACAAATATGTGCTGAGTGAGATTGAGTGGAATGAAACTTGTTTCCTGTCACCATAGAGATTTTTGTTTTCTCCAGAGATCAGATTCCTGTTCCACTGGATTTTGTCATCTCAAGACAAAATCCACAAAACTCAGGGTCAGGAAATACTCACCGTCCTTCGAATCTGTGTTTCAAAAAATCAAACAGTGCTTTCTGCATCATATCTGTGACCTGCAATTGAACAAGCAACACATGAAAAACTAAACAAAACAACTTTACTCCTCTGAAGATTAGGACAAAGCATTATGAAAGGTCTCCACTGCTTTACTGAATTCAGATGCAACGACAAAGTTTTCTGAACTTATCCAGAACTTTTCTGAACAACAAATTATAAGGCAAGTGGTTTTACTTAGTCTCCATTTGATACCATTTCCAGGAAGGAGTAAATTGTAGCTCCCAAAATCTCCAAAGCAACTGCCAGGAAAATAAAATAGGAAGCTGGGTCTACAGTCCAGTTTTGTTAACTTACTTTGCTGCGAGGAACTCTTTAAGTTCTAAATTCAAAAGTCAAGAGAGTGAGGTGGAGTCACAGAGCAGCTTACCTCATATCCCTTGAGGGATGGGCCCACTAGGACCACTGGACGCATGGATGGTACCACATCATAAGGAGGTGTATGCTCTGTCTGCAGAGAGAGGAGAGGTCTTCAGACATTTAACAGGCAAGGGAACCTAAATATTTCATGTATCAACAGTACTTTCTGAATTCTGTTTACAGGCTTTCCAGACAAATCAAAAAATTGTTTTGCTTGACTCTTTTCTAAATAAACCCATTCAAAGACTGGTGGGTTTATTTTCCTGAAGTTTGCAAGATACTGAATTATTAACAGTTTTCTTGTTCTCCTCAAGAAAAGCTACTTTTGAATAAAACCTATATGAGTGAACAGACAGAAACATGCCTCATGCAGAATAGTTGCGTTAGGCTGGACTGGGCTGGGCTGGAGGTTAATACTGCTTTTAAGATGCATTTGAGTTTTCTGAAGTCTAATGATCAGGCCTAACACGATTAATGATAGAGAGGGAAAAATGGTGGTATTACCTTTGTGTCTTAGATGTTTGTCTTACCTGGATAAAACCTAATTTCAAAACATTTTAACTCTCATTACCAAATACTTGAAAGTATATTACTATGAGAGTTTTATTAGCATGCACACTTGTTCCAGTAAATACTAAGGATCATTGTTCACTATTCACTAATAGTGTTTTTAGATTTTTGGTTTACTGTTTTTAGATTTTTGGTTTCTTCACTCAGAACTTAAGAACTTGGAAGTTGGTTAATGTGTGATAATACACTTAAGCAAATTTCAGTGACCTCAAAAGCGTCATTATTAACCTTGCGTATTCAATATGCATCAAGAACTGTTAAGTCAGTATTTCAGTTACATCACTGATTTATGTTTTTCCACAATAACATTTTTTCTTTTGGAAGAGAAGGGTTAAAAGCTAAAGTTTGTAACAATTTCTAAAAACTTAGAAAAATTTTCAGCCTAACTGCTTTAAATGAATTGATTAAAATCGGCACTGTTTATAACAGAAAAATGTAATTGATGAAAAAAAGACCATTTTTTACTGTAGAATTGAGATAAATGCTGGGATAAATGTCATATGGAGCTTTTCATATAAAGCGAATTGCATTTGAAAAGATGTCTTTTCAGAATCAGAGCAAGAGAGAAATATTCTTTAAAGAATTTGTTAAAATAATGCACAAATGTGAATGTAACTTGAAGCGGTAGCATGAGAACATTTTATAGTTGCTTAAAATTGCTCATTTCCAACTTTCTGACTTCAATAGACTTTATCTTGCTTAGGGGAGGAATTAAAAACATTTCAAACAGAAAAGCTTCTATGAGATTTCACCAATACTCACAAACAATATAATCAGAAGGAAGAAAATATTACTAGGATGCCACTGTCAAATTTCACTGCTTAGAAGTTTACCTAGTTTTCAAAATTAATTTTCATAGACACAGTAAAGGCAAAATGCATTTTTAAACAGAAAAAAAAATCAAGACAAACATAATACAGTGACAGCACAAATGCCACACAAGCACCACTCTAAAAGCAACCTAAAACATGAAAAACAATCTTTCACTGAATCTCAGGTTTTTTTGGTCTTCAAAATCTACAGTGAAGTTGACCACATAATCAATAACATAAGAGGAATGAATACCAGTGCCGAAGGCATCATAAGCATATTTGAAATATTACATTTTTACCACCTAGGTTCCTACTGACTATATTTAGAAGCCAAGGCCTTGTAACTATGTAATATAAGAATACCTTTTCCATTATTATAATTAGGAATAGAAATTGCATGCATTTTAGTAGCAACTGCCAAGAAATTTCAGTTCAAGTCATTTAGTGTTAAGTGGTCCAGTAAGGGAAAGGTCTTTGGCTCCTTTGATCTGTGACTGCCAACTAGTCAGGGTTACCCATGCTGATCATCAATCAAGTTCTTAATCAATAGGGTAGCTACAGAAATTACCTTATTTGATGGAATATTGGTCCTTTTGCCCTATTTAATGATACCAACTTTCTGATTTCTGCATTCCTGCTCATCTTAATTTGTTCCAATTATTTAGTGAAAAAATTATGGTAAACATTTTTAAAGTTTAGGGATTTATGAATAATCAACCCCACCCCCCCTAAAAAAAATCATCTATCTTGACTAATATGGTTTTGATTCCTGTTACTGCTCTGTCCAGTTCTTAGTGGCTTAGCAATGCTGATTTTCTGGGCTTCTGCCCCAACAAGAGTCACTTGACTGCAAGTTTTAGCCACAATGAGGCAATGGGACCTGAGAGGAGGGGCCCACTGTCATGGAGGAATCTCAGCTGGGGCCTTCTAGGCTAACAAAAATTCAGATGTTTTAGCTGAGGTCTCCCACTATTAAAGTAACTATAATTTATTTAAAAAAACAAAACTTCACAGTTTACTATCTGACGCCTCACTGAAGACTTCAAGAGTTCCTCCACAGAGCAAAATACTTGAGTGAGGAAAGGGGTTCAGGCTGTTGAGTTTGTGGCAGGGCTGACTTCACAACTGTGATGTACCCAGGGCAGTGCCAGAGTCAGTGACACGAGGAAGGGGACTCCAAGAAACAGCCTGGTAGGCCGTGCAAAGGAGTGTCTAAAAGAAAGGAGGAGTGGAAATTGGGTGAAAGAGGGATGACCTTAAAAAATACGGTTTTGAGCTTCAAAAGGTGCTGAAAGGAACAGATTTTGAAAGAAAGCTTCAGAATACCCCAGTTTCCAGTCAGGGGAGAAGGAACATCACTGTGTAGCATCTGGGGGTGCCAGTGGTAAAGGCTGTACACATGACCATTGCCCCCATGTCCACCAGGCAAGATGCTAGAACCTGACTGATGGAGGAGGCAAGAACATGGGGAGGTATTTATATATGACAATAGGAAAAACTCACAGTAAACCGCCAAAACAAGCCTGCAGTTTTCCACTGGTCTTGTTCATCTGCAGATTTTGCACCTAGTGGATTAGAAGTTTAAATACTGACTAAATTAAAAATTGAAGGTTTTTTTTTTTTTTTTTTTTTTTTTTTTTTTTTTAGTACAAGCTATGTATCTGGATATCATCAATCAGAATCTAATAATGGTTCAATATGCTTGATCATACGTTAAATTTCTGGAAAAAAGAAAGAGACAAGACAGACAGAATAAGCATGCACAATAGAGGTGCATTCTATGAAATGGCCAGTGTTGGATACCCTGGAATGTTTAAACAAATTCCCTTGGTGGTGGATATTATTCCATCAAAAAGGATAAGTACTGTAATGGTGCTTTCACAAGTCCCTCACTCAATTTAGTTGGTTTGAAATGCATGGACTCAATTAGCTGTTTGCTAGGTTCTTTGCTTAGGACATAAATGATTGCATCCAATCAAACTGTGGGCTTTAATGCTAATGATGCCAGTGGCAGGATAAACACAGCTTATGTCAACGTAAACTTACCGATTTCTGCTTCTGCTTAGCTACAGCAGCGTGGAAAAGAAACAAAGAATAACAGAGCATGCATGTTATTGGCTTGTCAAAGGACGCAGACAGTCAACAGGACTAGAAATGTGACGCAGTGCAGTTGAGCAGGTGGACAGATGGGAGCTTGGAAGTTAATGTTACCTTCTTAAAGAAGGGCATTCTTTTCTCTTTGGAGTGGGGTGACGTTACACTGTTTGCACTGGGTTTAGGGGAGCGATGGTTTGCTGGAATATCATTTTCTTCTGCATCTAAGCCAGTAGCATCTATGTCTACAGCTATATACAGACAAACAATTCAAAAATTATCAGGTAGACAGGAGAGGAAAAACAGGTTATAAAAAAAAAATAAAAGCAAATAAAACTAACCATAGCAAAAGATCCTATCATGAGTATTCAGCACAGTAAACAAAGTAAAATTTAAAGATAAGCATGTTGAGAATGCAATGCAGTCAAATCTAACAAAATTGAAAGAGCCCCTCAATATCTGTTTGCTTAAATAAGTGCATTTTATACCAGATCTCTTGAGGACTATTTTACAAAAACATTTGAACTTGCAGTTTCTAATGTAATTATTGATATTTTCCATATTAACTGCATTGAACTACAGCACAGAACATTTAGTTTCACTTTTTACAATATCTTTAAACCAATTTTTAGACAATAAGCAACTACACCGGAAACCTTTATCACAGTGTGCCTCAGATTTCTTCTTTTGCTTGGTTTTGTGAAAAATAAGAGCAATGTGAAAAGGTTCACTAAAATTGCAACAGGTATTTGAGGGACAGAGAGAACAGAAAATCCTAAGTTGAGGCAACATAAAAGAGTGATGCATGAGGCCAATGATTCAAGGGCAGGTTCTGGGATTCTGGGATGGACAGGATTCAAATGATTTCAAGATGGCACATGTGCCCTCATACAGGCTGACTGAAGACTAATTAAAAGATGATGAATCAGATGATCTCTGAAGTGAGTCTAATAAAATGAACTGAGACTTCCAGTGACTTATGGAAAGGTACCAAGACCCAGGAGATTGTGCTACTGCCCTGCTTTCTGGGAAATGAGAGGGTGAGGTTCATTGTTCAATGTGTTTCATTTTTAAAATCTTTTGACCTGAAAATACAGCACTTAATGATCAAGTGGTAAATGAAAAACACTCTAAAAATCTCATGCTGAAAATAAATGCTTCCACATACTGTTTCTATCAGCCCCCTTATGTTTAACATTTAAATGATAATTTCTTTTTAAAGAATTTAAGGGATTTGTTCTCTGTCAAATCTTAGCAGGCAGGACTCAGCACCCAGTACTGCTGGGCAAGTCTGGACCCTGTTGTTGGCCCCAAGCTGCCTCTTTGGAGTGGTCTCTTCTGGACCCCAGACTCCTTCAACTCCTTTGGGCTCCCTAGAGGAATTTTGTCCCCAGTGTCAGGATTCAGGACAGTAACACAGAGTTGAGTTCATGAGCAATTTATTCTATAGTTTAGATTAGGTTAAAAAGAAAATCTACTCACCCCAGGAAAGCATCATATCATACAACTTTACTCTCTACTAAAAACCACAGTGCATTCAGATTTAAAGAACAAATTACCCTTGTGAAATAAAAGACAGCGCAATGATGCAAAATCACTACCTTTCTTCGTGAGATACAAGCTGAACTGGCTGCGTTCACGACACTCACCGTTAACCTTTTCAGGTGACAGATCAGCTGACAGGCATCACAATATTTTTCAATTTTGATGTTATTACAGATATTAGATGACTGAAAGTCGTCTGAAAACTTGGATCTCTTGTTTAATCGGGCCCTTTCATTTGATCAGGACAAAAATCTGTGAAGGAGTGACTACCTGTCACTGTTTGCAAAATATTGCAAATATCATCTCTGGCAAGCATAAAGATGGGTATAATCTTTTTTTCTCCAGTGAAGATAATAATGATGAGGGTTAATTCCGTTAGATTTACCGAGTAAATATGTCTGTATCTCTGCCTCATCCATGCATACTGAATAAGCTAAAGGCTCAGCATAAGGCGTGCAATGCAGACATTACAAAGTGTACCCAGGTGTCTGAATCACAGCTGACTTATTTCACCCTATAATGCTTTTCCACAAACTCCAATATAGGAAACATATCCTCGGTGTCTTCCTGGATATGTTGGAAAGGATTCAGGTCAGCTTTTCATGATTTCTATTGTGTATTTTCACCAGCATCAAGCCAAGTTTCCGTCTGGTGGTAAATTCCTATGTACTTTATTTTCCCTACATTTTGCTGGATTTAATAAAGGGCACATTCAAGGGACAGTACCCCCCCAAGAGCCTTTTTGATATTGAGGCCACCTAATTGCTTGTCAGAATTGACAGGACCCTAAGATGGCAAAGTTCATGGATTTGTGTTATGATTTATTCATTAACTATGATCTGCTCTCATCAGTGGATGGATTTTTCACTTTTTATAGAAATAGGGGAAATGCATAAAAAGTTTAGCTGTGGCATTGTCTATATGCTTGGCTATTCACCAACATGTCCTAGAGTTAGGTTTGAAATTTAGATATATTTGGGATACAAGAGCTCAAGAAACCCAAAGTGAGAATCTTTTGATGTACTTTCAGTTAACATAAATCTAAAAGCATTTAATCTGGAATATAGGGGATTCTAAAACATTTGACCAATTTCAAAACACATTAAAGAAATCTGCTACGAGAATTAGTAAATCTTTTTATTGGTTTATATACTTTATCAGGCTCAGATTGTTCTACTTACATGGAGAGATGATACCCCCTTTTAATTACATTATTATGTTGGAAAAGTTTTCCTAACACCTGTATTTACTTGGGGTTAAATGGCTTTATAAATTGAAAACTATTTTTTCTCATTAGCACACACTTTGTTTTGACAGAGAACCAAGAAAATGTTTTCTTAAATTTAAGTTTTTGTTTAATCTTTGACACTTGCATCCAGTTGAGTGGAATGCAGAGGTAACAAGTGTGTGCATAAGCAAGAGGACAGGGGATCTGACTGCCATGCTATTAGAGAGAAGTGAACCGGACACTTTTCAAATTCTTTAGCCTGTCCAAGCGTATTTACTTTAGGCAGATGCTTATATTCTTTGGCCTGGAAAGCGGCGAGTTGAACTGTATACAGGGCCTTTGGGAAGCAAACTGTAAGTATAGGCAAATCTACATTTGCTAGATTTAGACCTTTCTCCCAGGAGGATGGTGTGCGCCCATATGTGTTGATGTCTGAAACCTTTCTGAAAAATTTTCAGAAGTCTCCCTTTAGAAAAGTTGTGCTACTGAAATGAAAATTATAACCAGATCCTGATGTACTTTTATAATATATTGGAGTTGGTTAATTAGCTCTCCAGCCCACTAAATCACTAGTGTTTTCCTGCTTTTAGCATTCAAAGTCTGGTAACTGCATCAAACTTAAGTGAAGTTCTAAATCTTTATTAGACTCTATGGGACTGTATTTTCAGTAATGACAAACAGCTGGCTACATGAAATGTGACTTTCCATATACAATAACTTACATTTCAGAATGCTTGTGGCAGCTATCAATATACTGGAGCCATTTTGCTGAAACACACTGCTGGACAATCCTAGTATCTTACACTGACTCTCGATTTCATGTCTTAGCAAACTAAGACTCTGATCCTACCCTTTTATATAATTTGACTAATTACTCTCCTTATAAGCTCTCTATGTTTTACTCAAATTGGTGAAGTTGTCAGGTTTAGCAAATAAGAATTCAGCTAAATTTGAATTTGAGATAAACAAATTTTTTTAGTGTAAACATGTCTGATACATTTATGTATACTACAAAATAATTTGCTGTTTACCTGAAGTTCAAAAATAAATGGGTGTCCTTTCCATGGATTTGGAAAGGAAACCAGAATCATTCTTCCCACAAGTGTCTTCATCTGATTTTGATACTTCTACACACCTTTTGTGTCTTTCATGGAGCTGTTCAGGTAGAGTTTATGTCAGGACCATCACTTCATTGTCAACTTATTCCCCTTTTCTCACTTTTCAGAAGTTTTTATTCTTTTTTATTTTCTTTAATCTAACAATATCTCACAATATCTCACATCATGTATAGCTGTTGGTGGACACTCACTCACTTACTGCCATGGCAATGGAGTGGACACCAGGGTGGGAGAGGTGATAAAAAAGTTAAATACATTCATCACTTTGATTATCTACAGCAACTTACAGTTGAGATATATATATATATATATATATATATATATATATATATTTAAATCCAGAAAACAAAAGTTCCCATATTGTTCCAAACCCATATGAACATTATTTCTGAACACATCACTTTTAGGGTGTGCATAGTGATTCTTGAATGTAAACTCACATAAGTAGCATCTACAAATAATGAAATGTAGTATGTACTCCTCAGTGCTCATTACTTACCAGATGATGGAGGTGTAGACTTTCTGGAACTAGGTACTATGTCACCCAAACTGGATGATGAATTTCCTCCTGATTTACTAGAGTAAAGCAAAAAGGTATATTAAATCTGATACTTATTTCTGATATTAAAACGTTTTTTATTGCTCACTAACTCTTGATTTTTCATTGCATCTCTAAATCTCTCTATCCTAAAAGAAGGCAAATAACAGTTTCCCAATGGATGTGCCTGGAGAGCTTGAAAAAGCCATGTAATAGTCTCTGCTTCAAAGTTAAGATTAATTTTAAAAGGTCCTGAGAGAAAGGAAGAGAACTAGGGTAATTTCTGCAGCCCTCATATTTTCTGCCAAGATCACAGATAACAGTGGATCTTTGCTTATTATTTTAGAGACCCTCTGAAGCAATGCACAGAACGTTGAGGTTAACACCAAAACTTATTGTTTCCTTCTTGTGTGACTCTAGTTCCTTTTATACTAAGACTGAAAGCACTTGAACTTTCATGAGCAGCCTATAAAAGAAAAACATAGCACTACCAAAACTTGCTGACCTTTCAAAGACACATGAAAGAACAGAACATAGTGTTATATGAGTTCACTCCCAGATAGTATCTGGAACATTTCTCCAGCTTGGCTAACATGGTAGAGTCAACCTGGATAATTTTAAAATGATCTGAACAGCATATACTTCAGAACTACCATATCCCAAAATTGGATACAAGATATGCTTCAGTGTCTTAGAAATTTTGAAATGAGTATTAGAACAACAGCACTTAAGTTATTATTTTTTTTAACCAGACTACCAGTATGCTAAATAATATACTATGAAGGGGTTCCATTCCCTCACATAGAAAAGAACATCTCAAAAAGCTGACACAGTATTTTGCAAGGCAATCTTAATTGTGTAGTCTCTATTATCATGGCCAAGCCAGGATGTAATTGAAAGAATTTCTGACAGTATCTGTGGATCAAAGAATCATATTTACTTAAGTAAATACCAATATGAAAATATAAATTCTACCGAAAAAACAGTCACAGGCTGAATTTTATTGCTACTATTCCGGCACTTTAATGTTTAAGGCAGACAAACAAAAAAATTTTAAATAGCTACAGAAGGACTCCACATCATTTTAGGGTTCTAAAAAGATATTCCAGTGCATTTAAAAGGATACCAAGCAATATGTAAAAGAAAGAAGTGGTATTAATGGAAGCACCTCTAGCAGTTATATAAGAACACCCATTACTGAGACCAAACAGTTTCTTCCAGAAGATTTTTTTTTCCTTTTCTAAAATATTAAGTCTAATTTAATTTCAGTTCTAGCATGGGTTTGTTTTACACGCTCTTTGAATTTTAATAACAAAGTTCAGAATGTAAATTTGCCCTTAACTTTTAAATCTATAAAAATGCCCCTTTCTTGAAAGGTGTCCCAACTCTGTTGCCTTTTTAAAAAACTTTCATAATTTATATAGCAGAGTTATAAAATACTGAATTCTGGTTATGTCCTTAAAACTGTATTTGATAAAAATACGAGGTGCAAATTACTACAAATGGATCTACCATATGACTCAGCAATTCCATTCCTTGTGATCTACACAAAGGACTCAGAAACATTGACTAGGAAAGAAACCTGCACGTCAATGTTTATTGTAGCACTATTTACAATAGCTATGACAACAACCTCAGCACCCAAAAACATAAAAATGGATCAAGAAGATGCAATATACATAACACTAGGGAATACTACTCAACAATCAAAAAAAAAAAGATAAACATGCCATTTGCAGTAGCATGGATTGAGCAATATGAATAGAAGGAATTATGCTAAGTGAAATAAATCAGAAGGAAGATGGTTTCATTTGCTGGAGGAAATAGGGAAATAGAATGAAGTGCCCCAAAAGAAAGAAAGGCAAGACTTACCCACAAACTATAGATCTGAGACATATAGAAGAGAGGTAGCAAGAGAGGGAATCAAAACAGGAGGGAAGAGCACAAGGGATTATAGCGACTATTCATGGGTGACAGGTAACACAGTGGTAGGAGATACATGGGGACTATACCTGAGGGGAGAAATCAAATATTGTACACAAAAGTGAACAATTATGTAAGAAAACTAAAATGATTAATAACGATGATGGTGATGGTGATGATGATGGTGATGGTGATGATGAAGGTAGGAGGCAAATACAAAAATCTCTGAAAGCAAGCAAAAATGTTTTGCACTTAAGGCAAAAAAAAAAAAACTTACTTAAAGAGACAAGATAAAAGAAAATAAAACAGAAGTGAAAGGAAAATCCATGCAGTTATTGGAAAAGCTACCTACCAACGACCCTAAAGTATGTTATGTTATGCTTCCCAAACATGGGTTATTTATAGTCCTTTAAGGGAAAAAATATGAAAGGAAAAACAATATATCTAACACAATAATAGCATATGAAAACAGTGATGATTTATTCTTTTCTCTGTGCCAGGCCTGGATACATTTCTCAGGGTACAGCAGGGCAGTAGAGATGGGATCAGGACTAACTGACTGGGTTTTTCATCCTGATTTTACCAAGTTCTGACTTTAAAGCTTTGGCCAAGTTCCTTAACCTCTTTCAGTCTGTGTCCTCACCTGTGAGGTGGAGGTTATACTACCTATTGGTTCCAAAGGACCTTATAAAATTGATTACTAGGACTGGACCAGTGCTAGCCAGCAGGAAGATAGGAAAAATTGCCCTTCCTTAGTATCTTTACTAATCTTCCCCTTTCCTGCTCTTTGAGAGCCCTTTTCTGTTCTGTTTGTATATGAAGCAGAGAAAGATATGAAAATGTCTCTCTGCAAAAATCCACCCCAAATTTTCCAAAACGCATTTCATAAAAAACTATTCCTAAGCCATCAACCAAGAAAAGTTTTCATAGTATTAGTTTATACAGAAAACATCCCATCCTACCACTCAGATTCCTAAAGCATATCAACCTATCAGAGGCTCTGAAAAAAAAAATCCTAAAATAACTTTCTATTACTTTGTACTAATCTAAACTTATTTGATCAGGGAAGCCCCTTCTCAAGTGATTTGGCAGGAAAACTCTGGAAAATGCTGAATTATCCATAACAAACTAAAATCAAAACAAAACACTCCCCACCTGAGAAAACTTTAAATCTCAACAAAGCACAGCTGAACTCTGAGCAACTCAGGTTTGAATTGCATTAGTCCAGTTTTTTGTGAGGTTTTTTAAAATTAATAGATTGGAACTTTTTTTTTGAGATTTGCAACTATTTGAAAAAACAGGATGAACTGTGTAAGTTAGAAATATAAAAAAAATTATGTAAAAGTTATGTCATGAGTGTGTAAACTATATGTAGAAAAGTCTATCATTTAGTACTATAAATATATACAAAGCTATTATAAAAGGTTACAGTTTCTCAAACTTACACAAACACCAAATATACATAGAAAGTGCAGAAACTATATAGACTATCAAACTGCTAATACTAATATCTAAGCCCATGAAAATGAAATTTTTCCACATTATAAGATTTTCTTAACAAGTAGTAAGATACCACTATCAATAAGGAGACTAGAGAAATACACAGTGAAGTCAACAGAACACTAGAAATTGAATGACTAGTATCAGACCTTCAACATCCTAAGATGTTTTGTCTGTCTACATGTTTCTTCTCAGCTATGATTACTTGCATGTTCAATCTGGAACAAATGCATGTTATATTTCAAATATGGGGTAGAGATCTTAAAAAAAAAGTCCCTCTGAGCTAAAATACTAGTAAATTGTAACCAGTTATAAAGTACTAGTTAAGGAAGATGGATGTTCCAAACACTAAGCATCTTCTATTTTGCTTGTTAGTGGGTACTTGAAATAAATTCCTAATAGTAAAACCTTTTTATTGATAAAGTATTAGACATCTTTATATAAACAAGTAACAAGGAAGTCAAACATAAACAAAAGCTTGACTATTAAAGAAAAGACTTGCTAATATCACATCCCTCCTCATTGGGAGAAGCGTGCCTTTATCTTGGACGTCTCTGCACTGAGTTTAGTTTAAAATTTACTCAGACTGGTGATTCCAGGGATAATTCAACCCCAGTCTATTATATAAGTCATCTAGTTGCTATCTGTAAAGGCAATTTTAACTGATTTCATAGAGTTTCCCTCTTAGTGTTTAACAGTGGGTACAATCAAAAATTAAGTTTCTCATTTGAAAATGAAACAGACCACAAGAGCTGCTCTATCAGTGATGTCTGAGATGGCATTTCTAAAATGGTTTCCTGCCATACCAATAGGTACAGACACTGTACTCAGCCCCTTGGCTGTTCAGAGCCAGAGTATTATCAACAAGATGGCAACTGGAGAATTTCCTCTCCAATGAAACACGAATTCAACACTCTATGATCCTAGTTGTTATCATTAATGGTAATAATTAACTTGATTCCCTCCACAATAGGAAGGAAGATCAGATGCTGGGAGGAAGTTTTTAAAATTTAGAATTTGTGATATGTATGATCAGCTGTGAAAGAGATTCTCAACCTGAACTGGAAAATCTCATGCATATGCCTTTTGGAAAACAAAGTTAAGGAGTGATAAAGACTGAGAGACTGATCCCTCATAAGTGCCTGGTTTTCAACAAACAGACTTCTGGGAAAGTTGTATTTAAAAAAAATAATTTATTAATATATAAATTTCACATCTCTGTGATCTCTGGGGTTGACCCCCCCTCCCTGACCATTCCCACCCTGACCCCCCCCCCCCGCCCAAGTTGTGTACTTTAATTTGGTTGTTGGCTTGTTTAGACTGGAAAGTTGTATTTTTGACTTCCAGAGCCATAGGCAAGAAGTGACTCAGGTGGGGTTGGTCTCACTGAGTGGACTGGAGTGGACTTTATAAGGCTAGGCTAGTTGTTCTCTCAGGGCATTTCCAGGATTGATTTTAGCAGACTCTGACTGCTCCCCTCTTTACATTTCCTGCCCATAAATACTACATACCCCACACCTTCAACAAACCCATCTAATTTGGCATAGTTGCGCATGTTTCCAAATTTCTCTGCCCTTTGTGATTTCTCTGCCCTTTGTGAATAAACTTACCTTTTTTGAAAATGTTGAGCTTGTTTCAGTTTACTTTTCTACATATGTCAGTACAATAAATTGTATCACTGATTTGCCTCTTAACATATGTAAAAGATCACAGGGTACAGCAAATAACAGAATTCTGTTGTGAAGAACAATGTAAAAAATCCCTGACACTAACACTTGCTGTTTTTCTCATACCTGGAGTAGAATTTCCCTTGCTTGGCTCTCTGTTCATGCTGTAGCCTCATATTTTCTAGTTTGACTGGGCTTGGAATGAATCCGATTTCACAGCCTTCTTTCACCAGTCGCCCTATCCACCAGTCATTGTTAAATTTCTAAACAGAAAATCAAAATTATTACCATCAGTGCACAGAAGTTCAAATCTTCAAATTATAGTTCTTTCATATTAACTTTCTTGGTGGAGGGAAATATTATGACAATTATAATTACCTATGCCTCAAATATCACAATTAGAGACCCTTAGATTCACGGGCTGAGTTCATAACAGAAATGTTTTGGTGGCTTAGCAACCGACTGCAGGCTTTCCTCTGCCTCCTCTCTCTGGGTCTGACTTGAGACTAACACAAATTCCATCACAGCTGCTGTTGTCACCACAAGATAAACTCTGTATGCTCAAAAATTCACAGCTCTTCCTAGCAAGAGATCATGAGGAACTATACAGTAGTGTTCAAAAAGCTTCCATTTGTATAATCAGATTAATAGGCAGCATTGAGTATGAGAGATAAATGTTAAAATCTGCCTGAAATATTGTGTGTCAGAACAAAATTTACCCATGTGCAAGCAGGTTAATAACACCATGATGCAATATTCACAGACAAGTTGATTTCTCTACTTAGGCTGATGTTGATGATTTCTCTCTTATGGATGAACTACTTTATCTTTAATTTTTCTCATCTAGTTCAACGTCCCTCAACTAAATAATTGTTTATTCTGTTCTTGATTATTTCAAACCAAATATCTATTCTGTTGTTCTTTTCCTTTTATGATAGAAAGAGAATCGAGGCACATGCCCCTGGAAGAATCAAATCAACCAAACTTCTTGCTGTATTCTAGGCCACCCATTACTTCTGAAAACGATACCTTTTCTTCCTGACCAACATTTTGCATTCATTTCTAAAAATTAATGACATGGCAGACTCTAAATTTTTAGGTATTTTTAATCAGTAATTATCAGCTCTTTTGCTTGCAGCCTTTAGCAGAGTGAGCATTTAGAGTCACAGATGCTCTCAGAACATAGCATCCTGTTGGTGGAAGTGCTCCAGCAGTAAATTCCTCCAGGTCAAGGAAAGCTCATACTCACACACTGAGAACATTGAGGGAATTTAAGGTCATTTAATTCCATGTTCTGCACAGCAGACATTTGATAAATGTTGACTCAAAATAAAGCTTAGTTGAGGGTGAATTTTTACGATTTATAGACTGAGTCATTGTTAACTGGAACGTAGAGTTTTGGAGCAGAAAAAAAGGGAGTTTTCTGATAACTGTTTCTTGCCTCATTGACCCTAATTCCTACCATTCTCCCTTCTACTGTAGAAATTTACCCAGGAAGGAGGAAAATGAATACTGGAGGCCTAAGTTAGACATTGTCAGCAGAGAGGATATTATGAAGTCTAGATATTACTAAACCTTCTCTAGATGGTTAACCTTGAGACATGAGGGGGAAACCACACACAGTTAAGGTTGAACGTTGAAAGAAAAAAGTACAGGTTAAGAACAAAAAGGATCATCTACTCCAGTGGTTGTCAATTTCTAGGTCACAGAGCCCTGGGGAACCTTGACATTATTGCAAGAGGCCTGTGACTTCTTTCTTCTTTAGAAAGGCTACAGTTATATTAGAAAAGGTTGAGAGACACTGGTTTTATGTGTATGTTATACAACAGCAGCTATCAGCCACAATACTTCACAGAAATAAGAAATAAAGTTTCAAGGTGAAAAATCAAATAGAAGTTCAAATTATGTTCCTTACTTCCTTAACATGCAGAAAATCTTTTGCTTCAAATGAGATAGCCATGCCTGGCACAGGAACATCATCTTCATGAGCCGCACTGTAGCTGACATTTGTCCGAACTGCAAATGCAACAGGCTTTGTCTAAAAAGAGAAGAGGCAGGGAAGAAAAGGTAAGAAATAAAAGCAACTCCTCCACCCGCCTAAACATATACTGATTAACTGCTGTAATTTTGTTTTTTCCACCTTTTTCTTCAACATAAAACAGCTAATTAGTGTTCACAACACATGAAAATTTCAAGCTCAAGGCTACATAACACCCATTTCCAAACTAGAAAAAGGCCTTTGTTCTCTCTGAACACATTACAAATAATGAAGGTGAAGATGAACTACTGAAATATGTGTTGGCAATAACAGCTTGTAGCAACTGGAAATCGGGCAATTCCTAGCTTTTTATTCCAGAGAAAAATACTTAGGAACTGCTATTCCCACCCCAAATACCTACTTTAGTCAATATATAATGACATTATTCCAAAAAGTACAATGTTTTCGACAAAAAAAAGAGACACTTTCTCTTAAGACAAATGCAATTATTTTTCATGGCTGCTACTCGAGATCACTCAGTCACTAAAGATGATATCAACCTGTACAGTTGTTTTCTGATGTTTTGGTTATTTCCAGATAAATGTCCTCTATGTGAGCAATACCAGATTATCCACAAAGTAAGAAAATAGGCTAATTCAGGAAAACTGGTTTATTCCCTTGACATAATAAGCAAGTTGATTTCTTCTGGGCAACTTCTCCTGACTCAGTTCTTCGCCAGAACCTTACCTGTTCCTCCCAGAGGACAAGAGGGAAATAAAGCAGAGAAAACCCAGTTTCATTTCTAGATTTGTCAGTGGAAATCCCTTCAACCTGAAGTACTTATGGGCAGAGGACGGAGTCAAGAGGTCCAGAACTACCTGGGTTCACAGACATGTATCGGAGAAGAGGACCATGTCCTGAGTGTGGGTGCAGTGGTCAACACATGCATTTCAATATGTGAAATCTATTCCTGATCTTTACTAGGATTTTTAGTGAGAGAAGGGATGCCACTCCTCTTATGGAAATATGGAATCAAAAGTAAAAGTTGGCCATAGTTCTACCCCTGAAGCCACTGTTGTAGTGTGATGGTGTTTTCATTTCATTTTATTCAGTTTTCAAAGTATGATAGCATATTTCACGTGCTATATTTAAAAAAAAAATCTACCATTTGAAAAATGACTGCATCTAAGTGGAGGACCCTCAAACTAATGAAACTACCATATGACCCAGCAATCACTCTTCTAGGAATTTACCCAAAGGAGACCTCAATACTTGCACAAAGGGACACCTGTACTCGGATCTTTGTTGCAGCATTATTTATAATCGCAAGGACATGGAAACAATCCAAATGCCCCAAAACAGAAGAATGGATGAAAAAGATGTGGTCTATATATGCAATGGAATATTACTCATCAATTAAAAATGATAAACTTGATGATTTGCGATAACATGGATGTATCTAGAAGAAATCATACTAGCAGAAACAAGTCAGAAAGGAAAAGACAGAATCCAAATGTTTTCACTAATATTTGGGATATAGGAAAAACAAAAGACCAGGAGGAAATGTCAAAACAAGCTAATAAACTAAAAGTACTCAACTTGGTTGGTGGGGGAAAGGGTGGAATGGTCAGGGAGGAGAGGTGGTTAGTGAACCCTGGGAGATACAAAGATGTGAAAAAATATATATATACACATATATATTATTTAAAAATCACTGCATTAACTCATTTATGACATCTTAAATTTTTAATTTTTTTTCACTATAAATATTTTGCTTTGAAAAATCTCTGTGCAAAAAGTCCATTGTTCTTTGGGATACTTTACTTGGGCTAGGTCTTAAGAGGTAGCAGAGTAAGCCACCGTTACAAGAAATTTAAAAATTCTTTTAAAATTTATATATATATATTTCACATTCTTTGTATTCCCCAAGGTTCACCCACCACCTCCCCTCCTTGACCACTCCCACCCATCTGTCCACCTCCAGTTGTGTACTTTAGTTTGGTTGTTAGCTTGTTTTGACTTTTCCTCCTGGACTTTTGCTTGTTTTTCTATGTCCTATATATTAGTGAAACCATTTGGATTCTGTCTTTTTCTTTCTGACTTGTTTCACTATGATTTCTTTTAGGTACATCCATGTTATCTCAAATTCATCAAGTTTATCATTTTTAATTGATGAGTAATACTCCATGGTGTATATATACCACATCTTTTTCACCCATTCATCCATTTTTGGACATTTGGGTTGCTACCATGTCCTTGCAGTTATAAATAGTGCTGCAATAAACATCTGAGTACAGGTGTCCCATTGTATAAGTTTTGAGATCTCCTTTGGGTAGATTCCCAGAAAAGTGATTATCACTGGGTCAAATGATGGTTTCATTTTCAGTACTGTAAGTAAGAGTCCTCCACACTGCTTTCCATAATGGCTGAACCAGTTTACATTCCCACCAGCAGTGTAAGAGTGTTCCTTTCCATATCCATGCCAGCACTTGATGTTGCCTGTTTTGTTTTTTGTTTTTGTTTTTTTGTTTTTTTTTTGATGTGTGCCATTCTTGGGCCTTACACCAAGAAATTTAACATTTTTATCCCATATTATGGTTCAAAAGGGTGGAGCTGTTTAAAACTGTAGCAAGCAACACATAATGTGCCCTTTACAATGAGATGTAACCTTAGACTCAGTTTTAGCACCAGACATAGAATTTCTGTGAGTAGATCCGCTCATTATTTAAAAGAATTTCTGATTACAAAATACAGGTGTAGGTTGTTGTTGGTGTTTTAAATTCTAGTATGAATCCTCATCTCTCTCAGGGTCTTATCTTTCTTATAAGATGCAGTGTTAAATGTATATTTTTTTTCAATCTCTGGAAAACATACATTTTAGATGGTGGATCTACTGAGGATCCTATGGAAAACCTCACATATTTTGTGCGATAATCAAATTCCCAAATGCTGAAATAACAGAGAGGGTGCTGAAAAAAATAATAAAGGGGTGAAGATTGGTATACAATTTCAGGGGTCAGGTGATATTTTTTCTCAGACTAAGATTCATTTGGAATGTGCCTCCTACTTGGCTCACCTATCAATGACAATGCTGTTATTGAATACAGAGATATAGATGAGAATCAACTTTATGAAGACACAGGTCAGGAAGAAAAGCAGTAGAACACTCCCTCAGTAGCTTCACTTCAGGAACTGTATTTCTAATATTAGAATGGAGAAGGAAGTAGAAGGAGTAAAAATCAGTGAAGATAAGAGCTTAACAGCTTCTGATAAAGATTCTAGGATGTAAACCAAAGGGGCCAAGTGACAATGTCACTTTTTATTCTTTAATCTCAGTTCAGCTAGAGCTCCATCAGGGCATCAATAACATGGGAGATATTTTCCACATCAATTCCTTTCATATGGGTTCAAGAACAGAGGGTTTTAAATAGCCCTGGGATGTTGATTCTGCCATTTACTAGGTTAGTGACCCTGACTCTCACTGAACATGTTTCCTCATGGCTGAAATGAGAAAAATAGCACCCATCTGGCAGGGTGAGATTACGGAGGATGTATGCCACAAAGCTAGGCTAGTATTTGGTATATACAGTGGGCTCAACAGGAAGCACTTGTTATACACCAAAATAATACCATGCATAAATAAATACTTCCTCACAGTCTCTCCTCTGTGCACGCTCAGTGCAAATCACTTCTTCCTGTATCTCACCTCAGATCTAACTAATCAACACAGCTTAACCTCTGCCTTAGGAATGCAAAGCTAAATCAGTTACAGTCTGTATTTTTTTTTTCTCTAGTGTGGATTCTTTAAAACTCCTTAGCATATGAGAAAATGGTTAGATTTCCCAATATTAATTTCACACAGTGTCCTATCTCTAATTATAGTACACTATCTAGTTCTGGTATTCTTTGTTTATCCTCCGATATGAAGGCTTTTTTTCTCCTCATGTTTAACCAATCTGACATCCTATGAGTACACCTCTGAAGGAATCTATGAATTTTTAACTCATGAAGCTATTTTAAGTCAAATGAATTCCCGCTTTAGGCTGACATCTGTATGTGACCTAATTGACCTGGTCAAGGACCACCTAGCACATTCTTCTGTTCTCGTTCACAGTTTACCCTTGGTTCCCACTCAAACAACCACTTCCAGTCTGGAAGCCAGCCATCCCATGGTGACTTTCCAGCACTGCTTTTTCGGCCAGGTTCCTGGGACATGGTTCAGCTAACCCCCAGCTTCACTCTCATGTTTTAGTAGTTTATGACATTAATGGAGTTTTTTTGGGTCATGCATATTTTGAGGTCAGTAACCACTTATTCTTTTTCTATACCTTTATTAAGGTAAGGAGAAATCCTGAAAAGCAACAACAAACAGAAGACAGAAACAGCCCTACAAAGGCCCCATGGTATACCAAGAATAGGGTGGATTGTGGTGACAAAGAGCTTCAAGACACTGATCTGCTGGGTATGGTGGCGCGTTTCTGTTGTCCAAGCACTGGGAGGCAAGAGGTTTGGGATTGCTGAGTTCACAGGTTCGAGACTACCCAGGGCAACATATTGAGACCTAGTCTCGAAAAAGCAGCCGGGAGCTGTGGCAGGTGCCTGTAATACCAACTACCTGGGAGATTGAGGTTGGGGATCATTTGAGTCTGCAGTCCCCTGGGCAATATAGTGAGACCTAGTCTAAAAAAACAAACAAACAAAAAAACCCTGGGATTTAAGGAAGGTTGTCTTCCATGTCACCAAGTGCAAGGTGAAACTGGAAAAGCAAGAGAATTTGAGTCTGTTATAATCTCAGTTATAAGCCAAGCATGGCTGTTTAATTCCACCACTAGTTGCCAGAAAATCCCCTGCCCAGGAAGTCCAGTTCATAGCATAGTGGGCCTTATAATTCAAGGCGCTGCATGTAAGTGGGGGCAGGGAAAATGGCACTTGTTTACTGCACTGTTCCTCTTTCCTCTACAGATATGCATTCTGTAAAAGTGAGAGAAAGCCTCTTTGGAGTTCTCAATGACCCATTCATTCATCCCCCCATTCCATTTACTCATTATGTATCAGGTACTATTTAGTCAGTTGAGACATATCATAGGATAACAGACACTAAGACAGTCCCTATCTTTCAGAAGCATTTAACATGGAAAAGGAAAAAATCAAAACAAGATGAAAATGGCCAGAGTGCAAAGGTGACAGGGCAGGTACAAGTTTAAATGGGAGTACAGGTAACTACATTAGGGAGATGACATCTGAACGGAAGTATTAAGGAGGTGAGGGATATCTGAAGGTCACATAGGAAAAAGAACAGTCAGTGCAGAGACCCTGAAGTAGGACTATAAAGGAAACAATCTCTGAGTCAGGGTGACACCCATAGCCAACTCGATGGTAAAGGTAGAGCTTTCCAGACTCTTCCCTCTGACTTCTGAGTGGGGGTTTCTGGAAACAAGGTGGCAAAGTGGAACTGTCACCTGGACTTTAAAAGATGGAGCCCACGGGGGCTGCTCTCAGTTTTTGGTTGGCTTCCAACTGGATGCTGGCCTCTGCTCAGCTGATACCATCTGCAGGTAGGCCAGGCTGCGGGCTGGGCAGAACATTTTTTTCTTCTCTCCTTTTACTCACTCTACATGTAAATAAATCCTTTTAAAATCCCTTTTTGTTTTAATTTCTGACTGTTGAGTCTGCTTTGGGTCGTATCCTTTATCTTAAGTACATGGGTTAGGACTCATCTCCTCCCTGGCCTGTAAGAGGAGCAGGTGAAATGTGTTGGAAGAAGATAAGGAGTTCACAGTCTCTGAGCCAGAGTAAACCAGTAGAAAGAAGAAAGGATGCGGTCCAAAATAACAGGTTATGCATGGCTTTGACGTCACTGTCGAGATCTTTGGCTTTTATTCTAAGCAAAGTGAGAAGTCATTGGAGAGTATTCAGGAGAGGAGGTAGCCTGACATGTCAAAAGGTACATAGTGACTGCTGAACTGAAGGAGGCTCAGGGGCCTCAGCTGGATCAGTGATGATTACCGCCAGGGGAGGAGACGACGGAGCTTAAGTTAGGGCAGCAATAACAGAAGCAGTAAAAACTGTCCCAATTCCAAGTAAGTTTTTCAAAGTAGAACCAACAGGTTTTGCAGATGTGATACGGGTGTGAGAGTCAGTTATGATGCCATCTATCCAGGACCTGAGCAATGCGAAGGGTAAAGTGTTACCCACAAAGGTCAGGGCAGCACTGCAGGTACCAGGGAGCAAAGACCAGGAATTCCAATTTGAACATGTTAAATTTGACACTGTTGAAACATGCAATTAGATTTGGGAAGAGAGTGCAAAGTTTGAAAGTCTGGAAGAAAGATGCTGGCTAAAATAAGACTAGGTCTCACTATTTTTGCTCGTGGAACTGCAAGCTCATGTTGCCCGTGGTACCACAGACTCAAGCAATCCCCAGCCTCAGTTTCCCAGGTAGCTAGGATTACAGGTGCGTGCCACCATGCCCAGCTATTTTTTTTGGAACTAGGTCTTGCTACGTGCCCCCGGTGGGACTTGAACTGCGATCCCTGGCCCTGGCTTCCTAGGCTGCTGCTTACAGGCATGCGCCCCCATGCCCGGCCCAAGAGAGAGACCATGGAGTCTTGATTGGATTGCAAGGAAATGAATAAACAGGTGAGCACTCCAACTAGCAAGAGAGGGTGAAAAGGGTCAAGTGTGAAAGGGGATGACTACTAAGACTATGGTTTCTAAGACCACATCAAACAGATTGGGGAGGGGTGAGTGTTAATAGTTCAGTGAGATGAAGGCTGAGAATGACTGTGTATACCTTGCAACCTAAGGCTCATCATGGCCAATTTAGCAACCTGTTGGGGGTGAAATTACCTAAGAATTAAGAGAGACCAAAAGTAGAGAAATTGACACAGTAAGTATACTAGCCCTACTTTATTCATGGGGGTTGAGGGGGTGTTTCGAGACCCCCTCAGTTGCCTGGAACTAAAGGCAGTACTGAACTATGCATATACTGTTTTTCCTATACACGTATAACTACGATAAAATTTAATTTATAAATTATGCACAATAAAAGAACAAAATCTAATAATAGACCAATTATAACAATACACGTTATATGAATGTCACCTCTCTCTCAAAATAGCTTACTGCATGAAGTATATTCAGGCCACAGTTGACAACCAGCCATTGAAACTGTGAGGAGCAAAACAGCAGGCAAGGAGAGGGATGTTGTACAGACAATTCCTTAGGGAATTTTGCTAGAAATTTGAGAAAGAAATGGATGATAGGAGGGAAGAGAAGTGGGTCAAGATTTTTCCTTTAAAACAGGAGAAACAAGAACTGAATGTGCTGACAGGAAGGTTCCAGCAGAGAGGGGAAATGTGATGATAGATGAACGAGGATAGACTGGTTAGAGCCGTGTCCCGGCATAGGGAGAAATGGCAGCAGGATCCAGTGCTAAGTGGAGCCTCAGACAGGGACAAGGGATTCAGGTTTGGAAACAGGCAAGGAGGAAAAGTGTGAAAGTGGAAATGCTGACTGCTGAGGGCATGAAGGGTCATTTTCTAAATGGCATAGGAAGGTGGGAGTAAAGATAGGGAAAAATGTATCAGAGGTTTGAGAAAGGAGGAAAGGATACAATACAGTCATTTAAGAGATTTAAAGAAGATTTAAATAGACAAGAAAAGTAGGGTTGGATTATCTAGCAGTATTAAAAGGCCCCCTTGAGAGCTGAGGTCACAGACTTAGAGCAAGCTAGTTATGCCATGCTAGGTAGGATATGCAAAGCATCATTACACAGGTAATAGATCTGGAAGCAGAATCCCTCACAAACATATGGTTTTCCAATGACCTTTTCCCATGATGCTTTGAGTTTTCTATAGCTACTTCACAGATGTGTACATTACCTCAGAGATTCTCATATATTCTCTATATGTTTAGGAATGTTTTCACCTACTTCTTTGAATTGATTAGTCATTTTATTCTCATTTTTAAATCCATGCCTTCAAACATTTGCCATAGTGTTAGGTATACATCAATAACCACTGGGGGACTTAAGGATTCTTTGGTAGTAAAAAAAAAAAAAGAATCATTGATCAGATGCTTATCCAGGTCTGAAGCTCACAAAAAACAAAATGGTTAAATTGCTGTGGAACTGATGTCTGATAAGATTTTGTTTTCTATGATTAAAATATGTATGTTCAAAAGTGCAAGTATATGCATACATTAAATAAATGCAAATATACAGTTTATGCACATAAAATAGCTACATTAATTAAGAATTAAGTAAGGTGTAGCTATATTAAGAATCAAGCAAGGAGCAAATGTTAGAAAAAATATATATGAAATCCTATCTTAAAAGTCACCAAAAAGAATAACAATTTCAATATAAATTAGAGTTTCATATGAAACAGTAATATATGGTATTCTATTTTTTATTATTCAATAGATGGTTAAGATAAGTAGATAGGCTCTTGGAATGTTTTGGGTAGTAAACAGTAACTTTTCATTTTTGAATTTTTTAACAGTAGCTTTTTAAATATTACAAGCATGTCAAGAGCTTAATTATAAGCAAAAATAAAGGCAACCTTTATGAATAGGCAACATTTATGAATGCTAAAATCAAGGTGGTATTCAAAGCTGCAGAATCAACAAGCAAGTTGAAGCAGAATTAGAATGACATATTCAGATTGTCCTATTGCCTGGTCAAGAGTGCTTGCTCTTTAGATACTTAACCGAAAAATTCAGCACAACCCTTCCTTTCTGCCTATGAGAGAATGAACCACTTAGATCTGAGGGCTTCAAACTCCTAAAGGATAAGTTATCAGTCACCAGGAAAGGCTAACATCTATGGAGAAATGTATCTAATGAGCAATCCCATATAGAGAAAAGAAACTGTATCTGTAATTTTAGAGAAGTTCATTCTCATTTGTGTCAATAAGCATACTCCTTTCATAAAAGTGCACTGTTTTGTTTTCTCCCACAATGCTCTCTCTCCCTAGAGTCATGTCTTCAAAAGGCTTAAGTCCTCCAGGCCACTGGGAAAGAAACCAAATACTGGGTGAAAGTGCTCAGTTTTATTTGTTCTGGATTGTGAAATATCTCCTTGTCTTTGAGGAAAAATGAAGTAATTTTCAGTTAAGCTAGCATCTAAAGATCAAAAGAACTATTTTACTATTGATTTAATTTTAATTTTACTATTTTTTAGTATTGGTTATTCTTATCAAGCATGGTAAAAATAATTTACCAAGTTATTTAGAAGATTATGTCATACTTCAGGAGCAATTCATTTCTACTTCAGACTTGGAGACAAAAACAAAAACCCCTTATAGGCTATGCTTTCTTCAATTCCTCTTACGGACTGATTGTCCAAAATATTGAAGCAACTTGGAAATAGGGTGTTACATAAGTAATCATGGTTAAATGAATAAGACCCTCATCCAGTGGGACTAGTATCTACCAGAGTCCAGGAAAGCCAAAGATCTCTCTGTAGGTAAAAGGACACATTGACAAGGAGGCTGCTAGCAAGCTAAACAGAAGCCCTGACCAGAAAATGACCCTTTTCTTGACTTTCAGCCTCCTGAAATGTGAAAAAGCAGATCTCTGTTAGTCATGCAGACTATGGTATTTTGTCAGAGTAACCCAAGCCAACTAACAGAACTGACTTAACCAAATCAATACAAAGCTAGTGAGAAAAATTTCTTCAATCTACATGATTTTGAGAGCAATGTCATTAATAATCAAAGATGATATCTTTGTCCAAAATTCACACTCACACACACACACACAGCATCTATCTTATTTAAAAACTAGCCATGTACAAAGTCAAGCTGGCACGTGACACAATTTTCTTTCCTCATCCCCATGGAGACCCCAGTTGGGAAGTGTGTGCCTAACCCCAGATAGACTCATTACGGCGGTCAAGATGTTATTCTGAAGTTACTGGATTCCGATCACACCTGTTCACCCTCTACTCTCTTTAGTTGGTTTAGCATTTGTGTAGCTACTGTCTCCAATTCCTGAAAACCAAATTTACACTTCCATGCTTTCACTTTGCTTATTTCTTATATTTCACCCACTCAGCTATCTCATTGCTTAGCTGGTTTTCTCTAAAGCACTAACATTAAAAAACAAAATAAAAAGCATGATAATATAGGGTTATCTCATCAGGGCGAGGACACACTGTTCGTAAAGCACCTGAGTTCACTAAGCCCAGGTGGGAAGCACGGGGAACCTCTGATTCTGAGTGGCTGTACATGTTGCCATCGTGGTTTTTGCTCAATACTTTCATGCCGTAGCAAGAACAGCAATGAGGGAATTAAGAAAAACCAACAGTGGTATCTCTTCTAAACTACTACTTCACATTTAAACCATTATAAAAATGTCTATTCAGTACTTATTTAGAAAATTACACACCACAACAAATTTCCAAAGAATCATTCTAAACAAATGCAAGGAAAGCCCTTCCAAAGTACAGGCTGACAAACACAAGGAGACACATTATATTTTGTTTTAATTCTGTAATCTCCACTTTCTTCTTTTCTCCAACAGCTGCAGCTTATGCTAAATCCACATAGTTCTAGCGATCAAAAGTTATGCAAGTTTGTGTCTGTTTATTTTGTTATTGTTTATTTCACACAGAGTGTTTTGTTTTTCTTAAACAGAGAAAAGAGGGGGGAAAACCATAACAGAGAATCTCCAGGACCAAAACCAAATGTTTTGGCAAGGAATAAATTAGTGCAGTTTGTGGGTGGCAAATTCTGAAAATGAGACCCTGTTTGGCTGTTCACTCTCTAGAAACTTTAAAAAATGTGAGTTGCTCCTTTTGTGTCAGTGCTATGGGGCTTTCTGAAGCAAACTTGATGGCAGGCTGGCCCTGTGCTGGACAGGGCTGAGGGCACCAAAGGGGCGGACACTGGAGGCTAGCTACAATCGGCTTAGCTCCCGAAGTATTTTCTAACAATGGCAGATGGTGAACGATGTCTGGGCTATATTTTTAGATGCATTTGAACATCTACAATTAAACCCTGATAATAACTTGTCCTAAAAGATAAACTGAAGCATATGGAAACTTTCAAGAGTGCATTTGTGCAAACATGGATTCAAATCAGAAAGCACCAAAGGTGAAGTGCTAGGAAACACACTGCCAACAGGAGGTGGGAAAGGTTTTTATAAGACATGGGAAGGGAGTAAATTATCTGATTGGCTTTCTTTGAAGTGGTTGCCTTATTTGGGAAAGCTTAGCTGGTTATTTGTGATTGGTTGTAGTTAAATTTTGTTTGCTGGGATACCAGTGCATGTACAGGATTTGATCCTGGCTTTGGCTCCGGCTAGCCTAAATAGGTTACCCAGATATTCAAAATCACTCGGTTTAATGGCCTTCTTGTTTAATTACTCTAACACTAACTACTGAAGTCTTTACAAAAGGCATCTCAAATATCTGCTCATGACATCTTCACTCATGTCAGTGTATTTCCTACTTCTCTCTGGTTTTATGTGGGGAGTTAGAGATAGCACTTAGCTACTGCATATAAATGAAAGAAGTATCAATTTTGACTTACTTTGAACATATCGCTTGCAGTAAAAAGATATTTTCCAAATATCAGATTGTAATAATTAATAATTGCTTTAATCTATTGAGTATTTACTGCACAGACATGACTAACCCTAAACATAGGGATTATCATGCTTCTAAATTTCTAAATAGTTATGATTTGTAGGATTTCTAACTCTCCCCCCCCCAAGTGCAGTATACAAATTTGGGAGAAAAAGTAATAAAGAAACGATCTACAACATCTTTCTATTTGTACAGCTTTCTTAAAAGTTCCAATGTCATACTAGGTTTCCTATAATTACTTAGAATGATAAGTAATTAGTGATACACCCAGGAAGAAAAATAACCTTGAAATTTCCCCCCCTAAATGACTACCCTCCAACTTTACTGAGGAACAATTGACAAAATAGTAAGATATTTAAAGTGCATGAGATGATCTGATATACAGATGCATTTGCTAAAGGACACCCCTGGGTTAATTAGCACACCCTGTCATCCCCATATTTACCTTTTACTTGAGAACATTTAAATTCTACTCTTAGCAAATTCCATTATATAATACAGTACTGTCAGTCACTGTGTTATACATTAGATCCCCGAACTTATTCATCTTACCACTTAAGTTTGAACCCTTTACCAACCTCTCCCTACTACCCCCACCTACTTTAAATGGCTCTTCAGAATAGTTACTGATAATGCTGGAGGGAACTTTCAATCTGGACCTTCCTATAGACAAGGAACAAATTAAGAAAAATGGAACTCCATCATAGAACAGAAACTGTCTCCAGAACATCTTGCTGTAACATAGGTACAATTATCTAACTGTGTGGCCTTTTAGCTTTTTGTCTTCTAGCCTGTGCTCTTCCTGTATTCCATGGGCTTGCTCTAGCTGAACAGCAGCCAGTTTTGTATCCATAATCTGCTCCTCTTGGTGGAAAGAAAAGCTTCCCAATTGGATTATAGATTATAAACAGGGATACTACCATTTCCAGGCTCCCAATAACCATCTCTCCCTTACTACTTAAGGAAATTTACTACTTTATGTTCATTATCAAGTGTTTAGACCTGCTGCTCATTTTCCAAAACTTGCCTCTTATGTATAGATGTTAAAAATCTTCCATGAGGTCTGGAGAATATTACAATTGGAAATCACCCTTAAAGAAGAATTAAAATTGCCAGCATCCTAAGAATTCTGAGCTGTGGTGAAATGTTAGTCAGTGTTCTGTTGGTGGTTCTGTGGGTAGGGAGAAGAGAATGTTGTCATTGTATTACTGGACAGACCTGGATAAGACAAACTTGGCCATGAACTGGCTATGGAACTGAGAACATGAAAACCTTTCTAAGTCCAGACCCCACATCTTAAGGAACTTTTTGTGAATCTGAATCAAGTTGGGTCATATATAGCTTTTAGCTCAGTGCCTGTCACTGGACACATCAAATCACCATGCTCAGCACACTAGGAAGTGCTAGAGGATCCTTCCTAGGCAATCCTGAATTCTGCCAGCCTAGGACAAACAGATTTGCTTATTGGGGGAGTGGGTGCCAGGGTGCCAGTAAACCTCCTCATCCGAAGATCAATAATTACAGTTACACTCATAAGAAATCAGCCCAGGGCTGAGTACACATCTCCATGTTGACTAAATGCCAGGTTACCAAAGCCAATGCTATTTCATCTTTCAAAAATCACAGGACATCTTCCCGTGCCTCCCAGCTACCAGCTCATCTCTCCCACAACTATTGCTGCTGACCAGTATGAGTGCTAGGCAGGAGAAAGACAGTTGGGTTTTCACCTGCAGGTAGCCCAGCAATTTCCACTGACGAGCGGTACCTTAGCTCACGACCTGACTAAGCACCTGGCTTGCTGCCAGAGAGTGACTATGAACCAGAGTCCACGGTCCTGAAAGTCACCCTGTCTCTCTGTCCTTGCTTCCTTGGTGTGACATAACAGGCCTGCCAGTGTCCTTCAGCTCCAGCGTGTGATAATCCTGCATGCTATACCATGTTCCCCTACACTGCTTGTGAGAGCTCCTTTCTAGCCAAAAGTCGCCTATATTTTTAAAAGACCCTTTTTCTCCATGAGAAATTTCAGTGAAATGTCTCGAAACATAATGTTTCATCATCTGGATGATTAAAGCTAAAAGAGCTCTTAGCAAGTGAATTCAACCCTCTCATTTTCAAAATGAACAAATGAAGCCGAGCAATTCTGGGTCTCGCTCAAGGTCATAGACAGCATGTCAGCAAGCAGCATCTGGGGCTCCCATATCCTGGCCTGGTACTTTCTCCAATTACACCCTGGCCTTGGTTTGATACATGAAAAACAGAACTGAAACCTCAGGAAATTCTTTTTAATGTTAGGATGTAGGTTTCAGTTGCTATTTTACAGTCAGAAAAAGATAGGTATTTTTAAAAAGCACGACCAACTGAAAAGTCAATCTCCTTCCCCACTTTGGCTATTTAAAGCACGTTACGTTAATTCTCTGTGACTCTGTAACTGATAGGAGAAAGCACACATTTTTGGCATCTCTTCCTAATACACCAGTGCACCAGATGAGTATTGACTGATGGCTTTAGACACTAATAAGTTCAGAGTCTGTTCCTAGGAAAATGCTTTGCATGCGTCATTAAAGGCTATTTTAGGGCTTGCAGTCTTGAATTGAATGTAAACTAGCATGGGTGATTCTGAATTTAAATGTGATTTCATTGAGTGGAGGGAAAAGCATAACATTTTATTTTCAGAACTTGAATAATGACAATATTTTTTCTAAAGAAGGGTGGTAAATGTATACACCTTTATAAGCTATGACTTTTATAATTCCTTTGAATAACTACTCCAATATTGTCTTTATATTTATGAACATGTAAAGTCAAAATACTGCTATCCAAAGCATACACTTAATATTCATTGCAGATCTACTGTACCATAGTTTGCCAAATAGAATCACCAGTGACACTTAAAATGTAAGGGCTCTGGGTCCCTCACCTATAAAAGTATTGCACTGGATTGCCAGTGGGTGGAGCTAAAGCCTGAGTAGTTTTTCTTGGTGACCTTTAAAACTCTGGTTGACTCTCAATTAAGAACCACTTAATTGAGGTTGTCTTCAATTAAGAACCACTGATATATAGAACAGCAAAGCAGATTCTGTTGCACCACTTTAACATCAACCATGGTAGGAATAGGGAGAAAGAATGGATCTGAAGAAAAGAATGTATTCTCTAGTGGTGATGCTCAAACTTTACTTTTGTATCAGTTTAGTGGCATTTGCTTAACATACAAATAGCAAGTTTCACCCAAACCTAAAAAACTGAAACTGAAAAGGCTGGGTTCAGATAACTCTGCACTTGTAACAAAATAACACCAAATAGCCAGAATTACATAATCTGAGAACTAAATAAATTTACTAGAAGCATTCCTATAGGCCACTTGTTCCTTAAAAACTGAACTGAGAATAATTAAACAAGAAAGTTATTAAGGGAATGTAGAGGCTTTAGACATAACTTTAAAGCAGACTAATTTAAGTGGAGATTGCTTAAGTTCTACTGTTAACTCCCAGGCCTTGATTCCTGATGTCAACATTAGGTTAAGAAGTTGGATCACACCACAGAACTATGATAGGCATGTAGTGTGGAAGGAAGGTTTGGCTGTAAAAGAAGTGAGACTATGTATTAAAAATTCAACTGGCCAATCATGTGGTTCAAGACCAAAAAGGCAGTGAAGCAAGGAAGGTATGCTTCTCTAAGAGAAAATGGAACAACTTAAACCTTTAAGCTACATATGAGATTTATAAACAAGACAAAATGTAAATACAGTAGAATGATACCTATGAAGGAGTCCCACAGAGATGACTGCAGTGAAAAGGAAAAGATACTGGAGTTTCACACAAGTTTGCAGAAAACCAATGTGTGGTAGCATTATGATGGATGGTTGCTGATTGATATTTGTACAGGAACATAGAATATATAAGACATCTTTACAGACATGTCCTAAATTATTACATGTCTATCTAGTCACTTCTTCATGTCAATTGTAAGTTGAAATTTTCAAGAGATTGTCTGGGTCAGAATGTTAGATGTCTTCTGGTAAATCAAGCATTATTATTTCCATCTTGTATATGAAGAAAATCAGATGGCAGGCCCCAAACCACATGGTTATATTTTCTAGATAGCTAACTATAGCCCATAACTCTAGCTGTATGACACCGCAATTTCTGCTCCATGATTAGGCCTTTGCCAACAAGTGCTCTAGAGGAAGTAGAAAATCTAGAAAATCCAAAGGCTTAAGCCAAGATCATTAAGATCAGTGGTAGCAGATTAATGACTTCCTATCTTGAAGAAATATTAACAAGAATAAATTATTAGGGCACTACATATTTTAATAAAATTTTGTGAGGAAAGGAATATTTTTATCATGTTCAAATAATTCTTTTATTTTAAGGTCTTCCAATGATTTGACAAACATTCCAGTCTTCACAGTCTTCCATTTGACAGCGTTATGTGTGTGGCACTTGCAGTATCTCCCTCAGAGCTTTAAAGCTCTATATAGAAACAAGAAAATGAAGATTAACACACCTGAGTCATACATTTGTGCCTTTCATATCTTGTATGTCTCTCTCCTTGATCAGACTGAGTTCCTTTAAGGGAAGATATTTCCTGAAACTTTATTCTGCCACCACTACCACTCTCTTCACCCATTGTTCAGCAAAGATTTCACCCAACACTGGAATGTCTTCATTGTACTAGACACTGAAGCTATCAAGTACACATGAGAATCAGTGTAATGGTATACATGAACTTTATACAGAGTATACATAAATCTGGGGAACTGTATTCTGTTGTTATGACCAAACTAAAGCAGGTCCAGAGAAGACCAAAGGTCAGAGATAAGAACTCTAATACATATTACTATGTGTCACATAATCCTTGTTCATATTGATGTTTAATGGAGAAAATACCATACACACATGCACATATAATGTACACATAGTGCAGGGATGGAGAAAATATTTTTAAGTACATGAAACAGAAGTAACGAATATTCATTTAGAAACACACACAAGACAGAAGAGGCATATCTACATCGTTGATTAGCTTCCTAGGTATAACACTGGTGCTTTCCCCTCACAGGATAGTATCTTTCACTGAAAATCTTTGTACTTATATGAAGACCATTTCTATAATTCTGCAGCATTTTTTGCCCTGCACACATTTTTTAAAAAAGGCTGTGTTTTTTTGCATAGTGCAAACATCTGGTTTCCTTATATAAAGACAGAATGCATTCCATAAATACATCCCCAGGTAACAAATCCTAAGTTGATTACTCTATTTAAAATATCCACTTATTCATTCATACATATTCTTGAGTGCAAAATCGATACATGACAAGGCAAAAAATATTATGTATCCTACATTTAAATTTGGGGCTATACAAAAATATGTATAAAAGTAGGTTTCTTAATATCAAGAGCTACCTGTGACTTGTCAGGGTAGGAAAAAGGGACATGAATACAGATGTGACTAAGTAGGTATTAACAAATGAAGGGAGCGGTAAAACAAGGGAGAAATGGTATCAACCATTAAAGTTATTGTTAATAGCAGCCAGATATTCAGTCTGTGGTTATATTTTAAGATTCCATAGTGATGCTCAAACCATGCAAATTCTGTTGAACTGAGCATATTAACAATTACCTGTCCATCTTAGGAAAAACATTAAATGTCCCAGGCTGTTTGTTTGAATGTAAAATGAAAGTGTTATGAACAAACTATTTGTAATCTTTTCTAAATAATTCACTGAACCCTTCCACTTAGAGATCAGACTTTTCAGTTTGGAAATTTGTTAGGTGTAAGCGAAAGAATTTTGGGTTTATGTAAAATTCTTCAAGCCCATAATTCAAAGCATACTTGCTAAGAAGTTGGGTCACCAGTTGTCCTAACTAGTAATATATTAAAAGTAGTATGTGGGATGACAGGAGAAGTAACAGAACACTGATGTCAGGGAACCTGATAACTCAGATTGATAAGATGGAATGAGAAAAACCAGCAAATACAGTGATGTCCATGGCAGTGATCCTGAACTTTATTGTCTTTATTTATTGTCTTGCAGATTATAAGCTTATTAAACTATAAGCATCTAACATTGAAGTCTGAACAACAGTGCTGACAACAATCAGTACATTTTTTGGTGTGTATGACAAAAGGAAATGGCAATCCCATTCCTATCAAATGAATGACTCCAGAATTATTTTAGACTCTTCAGGAAATAACGCTTTCTCTATTTCATCTTATCCCACTTATAACAATATATCAACATTATTTTCACATGATTTAAATTCTACATTTTGTTTAGACATTTTTCCTTTGGGGATCCAGTTTAAAAACACATTTTCTATAGTTGTTTAGGTCTAGAACATGTCCCACAACCAGTGAGACAGAATTTTCAGGTAAGTTCCATCAAAGCTAAAGACTCGTTTCTTTAGCAAATGCTAACAACCACAATGGCTGTTCAAATGAAGTGGTCACAAAGGAATCTGACTTCTGCCAAAATACCAGGATAAAACTGTCTCTAGAACTTTCATGTAAATTAGAAAAAAAAAAATGAACAGCCATCATTAGAAAACTAACTGCATTAAACATATGGGTAAAATAGATGAAATCAGAATCCAGTTGTAGTGTTATGTATTTTAATTCTACTCTGATGGCTGAATGATTTTTTATATTCTTTGGTATTCTTGGCTTCTTGCATCACATCCAGAATGTCAGATAAGTCATGCCCAGCATGGGAGGTGTGACTGTATTTGTTTGTCAAATGTCCTCTGCTAGGTCTAGATAATTGAAGGTTATTATGTGCCAAAATACTCAGCATCAAAACTTTTATTGAAAAAAAAAAGTAGAAATATGTTCTTATCTTTGTGAATAACAACACTGAAAAGGAACATGGGACACTGAATTTCATTTTGATTGCATCCTGGGACAGGACTAGTCAGGGGCAAATGTCAATGGGGTTATAGCTGTGGAGAGAGGAAGAATTAGATGTGCATAAAGAAATAGATGGAAGATGTAAAAAGTAACTCTTCACTTCTCTATGTCCCATAGGTGATTTATTGCACTTCCATTGCTCCAGATATAACATGCAATAGATGAGTCCTAGGCCTAATATTCAGTCCTGATGGTTTGGCTCAACACATCCACAGACAACTGCCTCTAAGAATATCCATTTATTCATCCACAGTTCAACATGTCCAACAATTAAGTCATGTAGTCAAATTTCATATTTTCCCCATTATAACACCACATTCTAAACTCCTTCCTTTTAGTCTTTTCCCACTTTCCACTAGTTCATGACAGCAAGTTATATTTGATAGATGTCCTCCTCTCCAATTCCTGTTTCTCCTACTTGCATATAGAGGCCATACATTTTCTCTAATTTTACCTAACAAGCTGGGAAAGAGCATGAGTAGAAGAGCCAGGTGTAAGATGATGGGGACTTGGGCTCATGTTGTAGCGGTAAAGCTGGGTGCATTTTGAAGTCAGAAACAACAGAACTTATTGGTGGCTGAGGTCATTATGAGATGGGGAAGCCTAAGAGAGAAACATGTTGGGCAGGAGGAGGTGGGCAATGGAGAACTCATTTGGAAGAGCCTGAGATGGTGTGAACATGGCATGGAGATGTTATATACAAATACTGAAGAATCTAAGCTGGAACTCAGTTTGGAGAGGTAGAGAGTCAAGTTCTTAGTTTGAAGTAACACTGAGGGCTTGAGTAGAGAGTGAGAAGCCTGCCCCACTTGTGCAAAGACAAACAAATAACACTGGAAAGGGATGGCCTAAGGAATGGTCTTAACAGAAGCCAAGAAAAGATAGCACTTTAAGCTGGAACACATGATCAACTCTTCTGAATGCTGGTGGCAGCCTGAGTAAGTAAAGACAAAGCTTATGACTTAGTTGACAGCAGAGATTATTGACTGCTCAGAGAAACTTGTGTTAGTGGTGGGGGTAAGGATTGGATGAGAGAAAGGGTAGTAGAGATATAGCCAGAGGATCTGGGGGTAGGGTTTTTAGGCACTGGGGATACATATGTTTGTAGTGTTTTAGGCAGATGCAATAATCCAGTAGCAGGAAAGAGGGGAATGCTGGTTGTCTCAGGAAAGAGAAGATGGCTGAAGGCAGGAAGTCCTTGGAATGTAGGAAACAGAAGAGGATTCAGTTTTAATAGAAGAGGACAAGTAGCACAGATGAAGAAAGGCTCTTGGTACCAAGATGACAGCATAACCAACTTGTATACTTGCTTTCTTCAGAAAATATTAAGTCAATGAACTAAATGAACTAAAAAATAAAAGCAAAAATTTAAAAGTGAAAGAGAATGAAATGGTTAAGGAGGTTGGAAGATCATCAGATTTTCTGAAAGTTGAATGCTTAGTAAATAGCTGTTATTGTCTATACCATGGGCAGTGTGAGAGCTATTTCTATTGCTCTACATATTCATATATTTGTTTTTCAAGTCTTCTGTCCCAGGACCCTTGGATATTTTTCAGTGTTCTGGAGAAAATTTGTAGAAACAAGGCTTTTGGAACTTTCAAGCTATTCATTTCTAGGTGGGGAAAATAAGGAAGATATGGGAAGAATCCCCCAGAAATATGACTTCTTGATCATAAGGTAAGTTTTTCTTTCCTAAATAAGTAAGCATTTGAGATGTAAAGAAAAATGAAACTCCAGTCACCTCTCTAGAGCTCCAGGGAAATTTCATGGTCTCAGGCAGCTAGCTCCTAGCAAAAACTGAATGGACCTCCTTTGAGGTGACAGAGGTCAGATTGGGGGCCATCACATTTCCCCCATGCATATACTATATGCATTCCAGACTAGGATAGGTGTAAAATGGTGCATGTGTGTATGAGAAAGATTATATTAATATGCTTAGTAGTCCAAAAATATAAGTTTAATCTCAGTAGAATCATGGACACTCTATTCAAAGGGAACTAGAGAGTACTATTAAAGTGAGCTAACCAGGCCTAGCAAGGGATCAGTCTGGAGGATAGTGGTGTACTGCAATAGAACCAGGCTGATAGAGGATGGAGGAAATGGGGGAGAGGGAAGTGGCCAGTTCTCTGAGGAATGTGGTCTATGGAAATGAGGGTAAGTGAAGAAAGGACACTGATGTAAAGAAGCAGAACAATAAAGGAAATCTTTTTTTTTAGGAGATAGTTTCAAAAACATTGTACTATGCCAAAAAGAAAATTCTCTCTGGAACAATTACTGAATTCAACCTCCACACTTGCATATAGCATAACTCCTACAGGAAAAAAAAAAGTGAATAATGTGAAATATTCCTACATATAAAAAATCAGTCCTATAAGCCAAAAAAGAAAAAGAGAAATACAGGATGGTCTCACTTATATGATGGCTGTAGGGAAAAACAAATGAACAAGAAAAATTAGAAACAACCAATGGGACTGAACAACGGAGTGAAAGAGGAGGGGGGGGGAAAGGCAGGGGAGGTGAAGGGCACAAAAGAGTAGGATGGTTAACAGATGTTAGGGAAGTGGGAAAGTAAAAAAAAATTAAATTAAATTAAAAAAAAAAGGCAACCATCACAGAGATTGACATTCTCTATGGATATCTCTACTATCCTATTCCCCATTATACATTCCCAGAAATAATAATCAGTACACTGAATTCGATGTTTGTCATGCCTGTAGTATTTAAAACTTTTAAATCACACATCAATAAATAGCATATTATTTTGCATGATTTATAATTTTGTAATATGGTATTGTAATATGTATACCTATCTGTATGTAACTTGTTTTCTTCCCACAAAAATAAATAAATAAATAAATAAATAAATAAATAATAAATAAATAAATAAATAAATCAGTCCTACTTACATATCAGAGCTATGACTATAAAGTAATGAATTTAGGAAGGCCTTCCCTCAGAACTTATCTGAACCCAACTTCTGAGACCTCACCAGTGAAAGATTACAACTATGGAAACAAAGTCCAATATATTGGGTTAGAACACTATCTCTGATTTTGCAAATCTGCTTTATGATATTCTATGGATCGTCACAAAAAGGGAAATAAAGCATGAGATAAAAACAAACTCCTAATTTATCCCATACTCCTCGTTCATGCTATGTTATAGATTTTGCTATAATATGTTATATAATGCATATTACATAACATGTTATATTATGCATTGGATTGTTATATATTATTTTGTTCACTAAAGACATGCTTACATTTGTGTATGCCATAAACACATATACAACATGTCTTCTTTAGTACAAACACACACACACACACACACACATACTCTCTGTCTCTCTCTCTAAAAAATGTGATTTTTTGAGAAGAAACACCAAATGTTAATACTTTATTTTTGACATACTGAGGAAAAAGAACTAACCAGTTTACTATATACATTATCCAGCAACAGTATAGTTATTTTAACTTATCAATAATAACATGGATAACAACATAAAAGAGAGAAAACAATACTTGCTATGTTTGGCAAATTTCATTCTGCATTGGTCATGTCTAGAACACCAAGGAGGTAAAGAATTTAGATCTCCTGACTGGCAGTCCCATTGAATGGCTCTCAGAATCCAGAAGGACTGATCAATCCTGTCACAGAACTGATTGATTTGTGGCTTGGGGAACTACATGCCCAGCTGGATGCCTTGGGTACCTTTCTGCTCCAGAGCTGTTCTGGTGACATCTCTGCAGAAGAACTGCAGCAAAGGTAGTGGGAAAGGGTAAACAAGTGATCCAGTGTTCCTGGTACCATCAATGCATGAGGTTTTAGTATTCACAGCAACAGGTATGAATTACGGCAGCAATTAGACCTCTTTTCACAAAAAACCAAACTATAAACTTAAAAAACTAAAGTATGACATAAAAGAATCCATTTTCAGTACTGCTATTAGGAGCAGACATTTCTAAATCTTAGTAAAACTGTGTACATTGATTTTTCTATACTAGCATGTGTAGGTGTTGAATTCATTGGCCATTAAAGGTAAGATGAAGAAAAGCAGTAACATTTCAGTTTTATTGATATTACTGTTGTGAGCTGTTTTTTTTTTTTAATTGAACATTTCTTAAAATTCTGCTTACTAATTTCACTTCCAGGCATGAAGGAAATCTATAAAAGAGTTTCCAAATGATGTAATTTAAATTATCTCTTTTTGTGCATATACTATTTAGTATCCACTGAATGCAATAAACCAAAGTCCTCCTCAACAAGGAATTTATACCTCTTGGAACTAAAATTAGTAGAAACTCACTGCATGCAAACAAAAATAAAATATAAAAATTCATTTTAACAAAGTTTTCACATGTTTTTAGACTTAATTTGCCAAATTCGACTTCCAACTATAAGCTAAATGTTTCTATTTTACCTTGCTATGCATAGGAAGATGTGACAAAACACCTTAATAGATTTTATTGTTTATTTTCAAACTCAAATGTTTGCTCAGTTTAAAATAGTTGTATCCATTTCAAAGTGCTACAAAAGTCAATAATGCAACAGAATTGGTAAAATGGCCCCCTCCTCTGCATCACACTAAAATATCTAAAAAACAATTTGCTGACTTAATGAAATATATTTGTAGTCCAAGATTGGTAATTATCTAAAACAATTTGCCATATTGAGAATAAACTTCTACGAAGAACCAGTCAATTTTTAAATTTAGCTCTCCAAATATTGTTTCCTAGTTTTCTTTTACTCTAAAACAGAGTTGCTAAAAAAAGATCACTATTCTGTGAAGGGCAGCTGCTGCATACTTGAAAAATACTGGTAGCCAACAGCTTTGTGAACGGAGGCACTGCAGCAATGGACTGTTGTGGTGGGTGGGTATTTTGGTAGGGGCACTATGGTGATACCACAGAAAGGGGAGGGTCTCTTCCTAAAATACAAACAATGATGTATACAACATTACCTCAATTGAAAAAAAATAAAACTAAGACAAACTTCTCTAGTAAATAAAATAAATAGACATTATAATATGTAGGAGGAGCTTGATTTCTGGCATATAATCAAAGATATATAGCATGAGTCTTCTGAAGGTAACTGTTTCCTTCTCCATAGTTTTCTTGTGCATCCATGTTCACTGAAACATTATCCACAATCTAAAAATGGAGACAGTGTATGTCCACTGATGGAGGTGCATATATAAAATGGGGTGCGTACATATAGTGGAACATTATTCAGGGTTTTTTTTTTCCTCCGATCCAAATTTTGAAAGAATTTTTAACATAAGTTACAACATGTAAAAATTTTTACCAAGTGAAATAAGTCAGTCACAAAAAGACAAATAGTGTATGATTCCATTTATATGAACTACCCAGAGAAGTAAAATTCACAATGACAGAAAATAGAATGGTGTTTGGGTAGGGATTTGGGGATGACTAAGAAGTCAGTCTTCATGGTTAAGGTTTCAGTTGGAGAACATTAAAAAGTCCTGGAAATGGACAGTGATGATGGTTACTCAATTGTGTGAAAATATTTAATGACCCTACAAGGTAAACTTTAAAATGATAAATTTTATGTATTATTACCATAATAGGAAAAATTGCAAAATGAAAAAAAATCCCTTAGCATTGTATAAACATTTTTAAAAAAAATCTTGAAAAATGAATCACCTTAAAAATAGCCCATAAACTCATTAAATACAGGGGAAATTTTCTTACTGGACAAATTATGAGTCTATATGCTCATCTAAACAATAGTCATACAATGTCATTTCACATTTGTTAATTAACTGCTCAAGTAGCAAAAGAAAATTCATATAATACCTATTTATTTAGGGCAAGTTTAATTACATGTTTATTCTATGTCAAAGTAGACAGTAGTAAGCCATCTCCTAAATATAAGTACTCTAGGCCTTGAGTGGTATCACAAAATTAATTTATATAATATCAAAGGAAGAGTGGGATAGGCGGAATAAACATATATCCAAGCATTGTTAGCACTCAGGGCAAAGAACGAGCACTTGTTTAAAGTCAGAATGACAAGGATGAATGTGACACAGTTAAGTCATGATCTAAACATCTAATATGCTCACTAACAGACGGCAGAGTTTAGGGGCAATATAGGAAAGAATGCAAAGTATGCCTAGGATAGAGGAGAAATTGGGGAGGAGCTGAAGGAAAAATGCATTAAGGAAAAGATTGAACCCTGGAGTTTTGTTTGTAAAGAATAATGAAAAAGGAGGTTGAAAAGTAATATGGAGTTTAGCAAAGCAAAGGAGTTTTTAACAGACTGCAGGAATATGAACTGGCAGGAAGTTTCTTAAGGGGGATGCATTGAAAAGGTGCCAAAGAAAGAATGAAGATGGCATTAAATAGCTGAGGCAGGATAATTGACAACAAGGAGGCTGGTTAAGTGGGAAATGGAATCAAAGCAAAGCACATATATGTCTGTAAAACCATGAACTATCTTGTCTTTTGTGTTACTGTAATAACTATCCTTGATAAAAATAGGAACATCAGCTTTAAAGGAACTAAATGTCACCCTCACTGAGCATCCTTCATGGACCATCAAGCTAAGTCATGCCTCATTTCACTGCACATCAGTAAAGCTCAACTCTACTTGGCTCACGAAAAAAATTCAGCTGAAAATATAGAAGTAAAAGCCCACCACTTTTTGAGAGTATTATAATCCTGAAGTGGAATTATGTGCAGTTGCAAAATAATAGCGAGAAAATAAATGGACTTATAGAGTTGAACTATTTATGAACTATTTAACAAACCTTACAGTCTTAACCTTCTTAAATTTCTGAAAGAATCAAGGGGAAAATGTTTGCCCTTGGGCTAACTTCCAGTTACCCAAAAAAAAAAAAAAAAAAAGAAAAAAAGAAAAGCACATAGAAACCACAATTGATTCCCACACATTTCCACACACACTTTACCTTCCAAGGAACAGTCATTTGATATTTACCTATGTAGTGAATTCAGCTCTAGCAACAGTGAGAACAGATATCAGATTAACCACCAACTTCGGAAGTGTATTCTTATATCCATGAACTTTAAATACAGCTCTACTGCCCCTAATTTTTTCAAGAAACTTGATCAGCATGCACTTACCTAATAATTTAGTTACAAGTTCTAAGTCATCTCTTAAGCAACACCTTTTCACTAAGTCATCCTCCCAATATATCACCAAGTACTCTCACAATCAACCAGCCCCCACATGTTCCTTTCCGAACTGAGCAATGATCACTGTGCATTTGTCTGTCACATTTTTCCTAAAAATACAAGTTCCTCTGATGCATCTTTCAGTGCTCTTTATGAAGGCAGGTGCCCCAGTACATACATATGATTTTAAATGTGACTTTTCACGTCAGCAAGCACAGATAGCACATTAAAAACATAATTTCATCCCTTTGCCCCCCGCCATGAATAAAAACTACTTTAAAAAAGTATATAGCCCATTTGACATTTAATTAGTAAGTACTACAAAGACATATCAACTGCATTTTCTTTAAAACCTCGTCCTATATTTTACCCCAAAGGGAACAAAAACTTGTTCTTAGAAGGTGAAACTTACTTATATAGGTATATGCTTACATTTCCATAAAGCAATATACTTGTGGTATAAATTATCATTGGAAAAAAAGTTTAGAAGAGGTTCCTCTCTTTAACGATATGTGTGAAAAAAATAGAATATAGCATTGATATAAATTGGTATATTCATTTTTGATATATAACTGATAGAAAAATTATGAGGAATTCAAAGCCAATGCTGTGACCCCCCCCCCCAATATAATTATTTATTAGAGGTCTTTCAATTCTTTAGCCATAGTTTTCTCTCTGAAGTGATCTCTCATTCCTGAGTATTTGGGTATATATTCTGTGTGCTCGGGGGGAGTGGTGGTGGTGGTGGGGCAGGTTGAATTCTTCCCCCACCACAGCACCAATTATGCTATCATACAACTGCTCACTGGACTTTATCCCCACATTAACTCTTTACTTCAAAAGAAGAGAATTGAGGAAAGGCCCTGACTCAGTCCTGGAATTACAGTGAAGAATAAGTCAAATCCAAATACTGCCTCCTGGAACTCACTTTCTAATTGTGACCAAGATGTGACAACTTTGATTTGTACTAAGTAAGACATGCATTCAAAGACTCTACCTAGCATACTTGTTAAAGAATGACTTATTCAGTAAAAGCATCCAGTTGCTTTTGATGGGGCAGAGAACCTGAACATAGAAATCATACTACACAGCTATTACCTCTGGAAGGTCAAACTTGATGACCTCCACTTCTGCAAAGACATGTGGCAGGCAGCCTCTCAATGTGATCACCAATTAATCTTTTAAAAATATATAACTATGGCTTTGTTTATATTTATTTATGTGTACCGTGAGCTATTCCCAAAGAACATAAACGAATTTTCTGAGAATGGAACAGTTCAGCAGGAAAAAAGGTTTATCGAGTGGTATAGATTTAGTGTCTGGGTCTCCTCAAATTCACATATTGAAACCCAATTCCTAAAGTGATGGTATTAGAAGGTGGGGTGTTTGGGAGGTGTCACAATTGTGATGTGACATGATTGTGACTCGCATCTCATGAAAAATAACTTAGGAGATATCTCACCTTTTTTTCCTACCATTTTAAAGTACAATAAGAAAATGATCTTCTGTAGTCCAGAAGAGGACTCTTTCCAGAACCAGACCAGGCTGGCACCTTGATTTTGGGTTTCCAATGTTTAAAACTGTGAGAAATATTTCTGTGATTTATAAGCCACCAGTCTATCATTTTCTGCAACAGCATCCCAGATGAAGCCAAAGGGGTTGGATTTGGAGCGTTAGAAAAAGGAAAGGCAGGTGTTGGGGTTTAAGGGCACGCGGAGTAGAAATGAAGTCAGGTATGAGGTCAGATCACCTCTTTTATCCTTGGTGACCTGAATTTTCAGGTGTTAAAAAGCTGAAATGAAAACCACAATAAATTAGGCCGAACACATCATGGCGAAAGAACTTGAGTCCAGTCTACATGTAGACTCTTGACATTATGATCCAGCAATCATTATGAAACACAGATCTTCAAAGTTAAATGCCGTGGACATGCAGGGTTTCTATAGTGTGTCCATTTGTTCTGCTAACAGAGTAAGAAGCATCAGTGACTGAAGTGCAAAATGTCTTCCTGCCAGAAAGCTATGACAAGGCAATATATATGGTAGCAGGAGTTCACAGGGTTAAGCGGTGAACTGGTGAAAAGCTTCCCTTATCTGTGGGGCAAGAGCAACAAAGAAAATGCTTCAAGATTTACTGAGGGCTGAAATATGTTCTCATGAAAGAGCACTGTTCTAAAGTCATTTAGTTTTTTTTTAAATATATATCAAATGAAGAAAATGTCACATTGCACAAATTTTGTGGCGATTCAGTTTAGAACAGTGCTAAATCAACACGACAGATTGGACGTATGGTGACGACAGAAACACCCTACCCAGGCCTGTGATGTCTGCATCAAATTTGAAATGAAGCTTTGGATATGTGGGAGCTTTTAGATCCTCTGGTCTAGTAATGTTTGATCCACTAGACTGACTCTAAACCTTTGCTTAGATTTCTCACTGGAAACTTTTCATGTTATACTCAGATGACTGCCTTAATTTTTAAGCCTCCATTAAGCAGGTTGCAAGTAGTAATCCATGGAGGAGATGTTCAAATATTTCCAAGTCCTCCTCCTCCTTTAAATCACTGCCCTACTCGAATACTCTCCCACCCTGCAATCTAATTCAGGATACAAGCTGCTTCTTCACTTTTGTAGCTTTTTAAAATCACATTTATGGTTAACTCGCAAAATCTGCCATCAATTTCCTGATTAGTGTTATCATAACTTAAAATATCAGTAGTAATAGTCATTCCCTTTATTGAAAAAGGAAACTGGCACATCTGAAGGTCAATTTTGCTTTATCTCCCACCCTGCTATGTATGCAGAGATGCTTTCCTGACAGAAAAGGGGTATAGAGTTTTTAGGGTATCCCACCACCCAAATACTATCTTTAGTTGCTACTCTGCGCAAACTACCTCATCATGTGTTTCACCATATCCTTAAATGTCTGTTCTTTTAGGTGACAGAGGTAAGATACACACACACACACACACACACACACACACACACACACACACACACACACACACACAAATACAGCAAGGAAATGAAAAAACGGCTTTGCTTTTAAAGTTGCTGTTAGTCCTGCTGAATGTGTTTGAGGGTCTGGGAGAATAGGAAGGGTTTCATAATTCAAATCTTGTTTGATTTAGTAATGGTGTGCTTTTATTTTTTCAAAGACAGATATAATGAGAAATGTGGCATGTTTTTATAAGCTATTCCTTAAATTTGTTGGGACTTTGCACTAACAGTATGAGTTGAGGCTTTGCAGACTATTTTTATTTGAGAATTAGGTAGACGGGACCAGACAAAGAAAACACAAGTTTTGCAATCAACAGAACTGGTATCATGTCGATGAAATGCTCTCCTGCCTTAAGGAATCTACTCTGTGCCTCCCACCCTGGAGAGGCCAGAGCCTGTGTGTCTGGGTCTGCAGTGTGAACCATCCCGTCACATCTTGCTTCTTGTTCCAAACCCTGGCACTGAAGCACAGCATTACTGGGGTCTCCTGTCTCTACACTAACTGACCTATGTCTTCTCATCACATTTAGGAAACAAGTTCTGGAACAGTTTCCCCAAAATGGAGTCATGGGGTGCACCCTAAGCAAGCCTCTGGGGCTGGCATCTTTTCAATGGGGCCCTGGTTCCTGGAGAAGGGGCTTGGCAAACAGAAGATGGAGAGTCAAACAGTCTCAGTCTATCAAGCTTACCATACACTACTGGGTTTAGTTCCTGTCTGCATCATTTGCTAATTGTGTAGCCAATTACTTAAAGTCTCATTACTTTATTTCTTAAGCTGCAAATTGGGGATCACAGGAGTATAAGAACCTTGCTGGGTCCTTATGGGCATGAAAGGCATTGGCACAAGAGATGTGCTATGTGGATGTTTGCCGTTCTCAGCAGACCCTATTCTGACTCTGCCTTAGCTAAAATAGTAACTCAGCCTGAGCCTATCCATTTCCTCAAGAGTCTCGGAAATGTTCTCCTTTTTAACTTAAGAAATTTGGTATTGCCTTTGCCAATATAATTTCTAGACCATGGGGATTCCCACAATCATGGACTATATCATATATAAGGGCCATTCCTTCTACTTACAGACACTCTAGCGGACCATCTATGCCACCCCTAAATATACTACACTGCCATAGTATTTTTCTGAGCTGGAGACAAACGAGAATCAACAGATGCAGAAAAAACAGTTTTGTCTCTGCAGCATTTTACACTGTTGAACATTTCCTTCCTTAACATTAAAAAGCTGATCCTAGTTACCTAACAAAGCAAGACTACAGTTCTCTCTGACCTTTCCTTTCTCAGTTTCTTTCTCCAGTTGTCTTGGCAAATATTCTTTCCCAACATTCTCATTTCTCTACTGGTCTCATCTTTATACATCCAGTTATCACTTCTAGCCTATAACTTTAAATTGCCTTCCTAGCCAAACCTCTTATTTTAGCTGTAATTACACAAAACACGCAAACTTCTAGATGCTTCCACTTCACGGTCCAAGTTACTGAAAGTTTAACACACCCCAAAGTCAACTTATCATCTCTAGTCCTCATCAAATTTGAATTTCAATTTCCCTATTTTTATTAATTATACCACCATTCTCCAAGTGTGGTATAGTATGTCCTAAAACAACATTCCAGAAATTTCAAGGTTCTTTAGAATTTCATTTTTCAAAAAGATGTTTTTTACGGCTAAATAAGTTTTTCTTTTTGACATACAGAATTTCTCAGAAATTAACATGCTTATGTGCACTGTGTATCTCCAAGAACACATGGAATCACAAATTTTTTAAAGCAAGGCTTCAATTTTTTGTAATAGTAAATAATATCACTCAGAACATTAGGGAGTGCTAACTTAATCAGTCTTGTCCATTGTCTCTTTTACACAATTATTTACACAACCTGGTCATTTTTCCTTACTGCCAGTTGTAAGGTCTCCTTCCTACATCATGTCTTTGCTATTTCTTACCCAAAGACTACAACTCATCATTTTACTTTCATCCCCTAGAACATTAAATCCAGCCTTTATATGAAGCCAGATAAATAAGTATAGGTCAAATAATTTTACTCCCTGGTTCAAATTTTTCACTAAATACAATGATGTTATTATACAGAAAGGAACATCCATGGTCCTGTCTAGCCTTGGTTAACTGTTGCTTGCCATCTCTTCCTCCCTTCAGTCTGTACCCAAGGTCTCATCTAAAATGGACTTGAACTTAATCTATCCTCTCCTGCATGCACTGGCTCATACTGTTCTGTTGTTTCATCATGCAAAGCCCTCCCCAAAGTCTACCTGTTTTCCACAGCTCCGTGACAATAAACTTCCTGTGACCTCTTCATGAACTGCCACTACCCCTTTTGAAATTCCACAGCTCTGAGTTCATCAAACTTGTTATATCTGTTCTTCCATCTTTAAAATATGACACAGCAAAACTACAAATTACCACAAACATCTTTATTCTCCAACTACACCTAGTTCAATGTCCAGCTCAGGGAGCATTTGAAATAACCTGGGTAATGAATAAGGATCAAAGTACACTGACATGTACGTTGAAAAGGAAACCAATGCCCCTATGTTCAGCACCAGTGACATTGGAAACTCCTTTACCAAAATGTGGCCTATACATGTGTGATGGAAAAGACAATTCTCCATGTTCGTCCTTAAAGAGCAAGCCTCTTTTAAATACTAAGTGCTATAATTTTGTTAAATTGATGCTCTGTTGGAAGCTCTAAACACCACAGTTTCAGATAAACTATCAGACATAGTAATTTGCACCAGTTCCCTGGTGCCAGCTGCTAGACAATGTTCTCACTTGTTCCTGAGAGGTGTGTTTCATTTCCCAACAAAACTTCAGTACCGACTGGAGGGGAAAAAAAAAAAAACCAAACCAAACAAACACAGCAAAACATAACAAGCCATTACCAAAATACTATGGGAAGAAGTAAAACACAAAAATTGATTCCTATTTCTGTCTTCACTCTATTGGAGACTTCTGATAAGGAAAAACCAGGATGAATTCCGTCTGTTAGATAACAAACAAATCCCAAATGATTAGGTTAAAACAGAAGAAAAAAACCCAAAAAACAAAAAACTTGGAATTATCAACTCAACAGAAAATGTTTCTCATCATATTCTTTACTCTTTGTTCTCTCAATCTACAATTCCATAGATCAGGATCTCTCATCAACACTTCATAAAGTATATCTTTGTGTTTTGTTCTCTAATCTCACACACACACACACACACACACCCATAAATCTCATGTATGAAATGATGAAATATAGGGAGAAAAGGAAGATAATATTTTCTCACAATTACCTCTGCCAAGGTTATTATTTTACAAATTCCAATTCCAAAATCCATAATAGCACAAGAGCGTGGGTTAAGCATAGACTCAGACTAAACACATGAGTTAAGGTCTTGCTCACTATTTACTAATTGTATGCCCTTGAGTAATTGACAGCCCCCACCCCCACTATAAAGCTGCAATACTAATAGTACCTATTCCCTTTAGGCATTACAATTACATAAAGTAATATATCTAAAGTATTTAGAACAATGTTTCACAATAGTAAGTTCTTTAAATATTTGCCAAATAAATGGAAAATAAAAAATTAAAATACAAAATATACTAAAAATAAGGAATTTTTATAATAGATGTACTAAAATTCCAAGTTCTAAAACATGTAAAACAATCATCAGCATTTGTAAGATGTTTATATATAAATATTTGTTGAAGAAAAAGGGGAAATTTGAATACAGGAAATACCACTGATTCAGCAACAACTTGCTCGAGTAAACACAGCTAAGTAAGTGGTAGGGTCCAGATTTCTAAAATTTTTCTCCACGTTTTTAATTTTTCTATACTTAAATCCAGGTCTTTCTGGCTCTTTATTGTCTGTAGCCCTAATGGAAAGTACTATTTACAAATAAACTTAGGATAATAAATAATACACAAAACCAAGGTCACCATTCACTGAGGGGATACCTGTTATAAGTTGAATTGGATCCCAGGATAGCTGCATATTGAAGTCCTCCCATACCTTAGAATTGGGCCATATTTGGAGGTGAACTCTAGAGAGGGAATCAAATCAAAATAAAGTTGATAGGGTGGACTCTGATCCAATTTGACTAGAGTATGTTGAATGTGTGAATGTAGGAATATACAGAGAAAGTCATGGGAAGAGACACAGGAAGAAAATGACCATCCACATGCCAAAGAAAGGCCTGCAACAGATCTTCTCCTCAGAAACTCTTAAAGGAACTATGGTACTTCCTTCCTTTCTGGAAGAAATTCTATGGTATTCTGTTGTGGCAGCCCCTACCACCCAATGACCCTCAAATAAAACTGAGTCGTTTCTCAGCTGTATGTGTTAGGTTATAGTTTTCAGCAGTTTGTGGTCATGGGTAGTATTAATTTGCTAGGTCTGCCATAACAAAGCACCACAGATAGCTTAAACACCAGAGACCCATTTTCTCACAATTCTGGAAGCTGGACCAAGATCAGTGTGTCAGCAGTGTGATTTCTTCTGAGGCCTGTATCCTCAAGCAGTCACCCCTCAGTCTATGCACATTTACAACCTATTTTCCTTATTTATTATTTGGATGTGAATTTACTTACATTAAAGTCTTATAATGGTACTGCTGTCACATTTTGTAGCAGATTTAACAAAGTACAATGAGTGAAAATAAAGCTTTGATCATCCCACAAGCTAAGGTTTCCTGGCTCTCCGTAGAACAATCCTGGGTAGCTCAGGACGCAGTATCTCCAGCTTGATTCAGGAGTACCCATCTGCTAATAGATCCAGTGCAAACTTTGGTCCCTCTGGCCTATAGTTAGCTCATCCAAGAACTGCCAGTCTTTCCCCATTAGCACATAGGTGACTCCGCTTACCAGTGTATCCAACAGCAACATTCCTGCCAACTTGTCAGGAAGTATAGTAATCCCAAACCAGCGGTAGTCACGCATCTTTATCTTTTCACTCAGGAAGACTTCCCCGCTGAAGATATCTAGACAGACATTGATAACTATGGCCACCTTCCTAACTTTGGACTTCTTGTACCTCAGTATACCAGGTGAGAAGCACCAATTCAGCCCTTCAGTTGCCTTTTCTGCTTCAACAGATTCAGGGTGATATCTGGCAGGATCTTTTAACTATATGTTGCCATAAGTGAAAACCCGGAATGGTTTCTGCTAGTGCCTTAGAAAAAGCCCACGAGTGGATCAATCTCCTGGCCAGGTGACAGCTGAGCAATGAGGCTATTATCCAGTATGAGCTGGATAATGCCTTCTGGGGAGAGGCTGCTTTCCCAGGGGAACCCAGGTCACATGCATGGTAAATACACTTTGTGGTTTTACAAGGAGTTTGTTGGGGTAGGAAGAATCTTTAGCATCCTGAGATTTCTGAGAGAACTAGACGTGTAGCTGAAATTAAGTTCTCCTTCATCTTTTTGGTTCCAATACTCAAAAAGTTGGGAATCTATATGAATGGGAATTAGTCTCAGGTAAGGAGAAGACTCTCATGGCTGGTAAAGAGACTGTTAGACACCAGCATTTTTTGCACAGTCATAATTCATACCTCAGCTAACAGAATGCAAGGGAGAGTACTGCCGATGGCTGGCCAAATTTCTGCCATGTGACCTGCCACCGAGTTTTCTTCCACCTGCGTGGAAGAAATTTCATGTGTACCATGTCCACGTGTAAATTATTCCCAAAGCACTCCTTATTGTAGCTGAGCAGTTACTAGAAAAGTTAATCAACTTTTGGTATGAGGAGTGTGAACCTGGAACTTCCAAGAACCACAAGGCTATGGATTCTGCCACCACCCATGGCACTGCCCTCTTCAAATTCCTAGTCCCATTCTTTAATGAGAACACCATCACATAGGAGTAGGGCCACCTTAAAAACCTCATTTTAAATTTAATTACTTCTTTAAAGGTCCTGTCACCAAAATCTGTCACTTTCTGGGATAGATTTTTGAATCTTAGGGTTTCAATATATGAATTTGGGGAAGACACAATACAGCCTAGAACACAAGTTATGAGAATTGAATATTCTGCAGCCTCAGAGATAAATGGGTCATTCCTTAGCTTTGCCCAGCTATAAAAGGCCTGTGAGTGAAATGCTAAGTCATCTAAAATATTTTTCTTTGAAGTCCTATTTTGAAGTGGAAAGTAGAATGTATGAGTCTTCAAAACAAAACATATTTCACAGGAGTATTCTTTGAGCAGGTCCACGCCACATGTGCCCTCAGGCCCTGAAGCAACCTGTTTGGCTCTGCTATCCATTGACAAGATTGACAAGTCACAGGGTAAAGGGATGGGATTGTCAAGGGCACTCAGGCTAATGAAGAGGAACCATTTTCCAGGGTCTGGTCTAATGAAGTGCAAACATGAGCTGAATCATCTAGTTAGTTCCCTGCACCCAGATGGGAAACAGAACACTCTCTTCTATTATTACACTGGATGGTCCCGGAAGGCTAAATGGGATCTTAGTCCTCAGGAGAACAATATTTGTTCAGATCTGTTGATGCCCACTAATACTACCTGGCAAATTAGGTCTACTATTTTTCCTTCACAGGCTCAGAAAACAGAACAAAACAAGAGCAGCAAAAGCCCAGTTAAGTACAATGCACTGGGAAGGCTCCATGGTGCCTCTGCTGACCCAACATGAGGCCCCCCTCCTTGTCACAGGCCTTAGAGGGGGTCACTCAGTCTGCCTGACAGAAAATCTTTGAGATTCCACATAGACGGCTGACTGTGACCTTCACTGCACATGTCACCTGGAATTGGTTTCTTCCTGTTCAAATACTGGAATGTTGGCTAACTACATTGATTGCAGACTCATCCATTCACTCTAAACTTAGCACCTAGTATGATTCAGGAAACATTGGTGGGAATAAGCAAACAAACAAAAACTCATTGCATACCCCTAAAGACTTCAGAATTAGGTAAAATGCATGCATGCTCAAGTAAAATGAAAACGAGTACAAAAACAAAGATTTGTAGAACCACTATGATGCCTAAACTATACACACATACTCCACAATATTCTACATTATTTCTATACATTTATTTCACAGAAAAGCACTATCATCATGTGCATCAAAAAACTAGGTCTTAGATTACTGTATGTAACCTGAGGAAAAGAGTCAAATCAGGATCTTTCTGCTATCTCACATTGCCCTGTGTACCTCATTCAGAGGCTAGCTTTCTAAATGTCGAATATTCTAGAAGGACCTTAGATGAATAACTTGAAAATACTTTGGCAATAAAATCAGAATCATTAGTAAAATAAAGAGGCACAAAAAACCACATTATTTTGTGACATACTGTCACAAAATGTAACTCTAGAGAATGTAAATAGATGCAGAAAGTATTTTAGTGGTTGCCAGGGTCCTAGAGTGGCACAAGAGAGACTGCAAATGAAAACCATGGATCTTCAAGGTGATGGGATGTTCTAAAATTGGATGGCTGTGATAATTGCACACCTCCGTAAATTTAATGAATACTGTCAAATTTTGTACTTTAAATGAGTTAATTCTATATGCAAAATGACGTGACTTAATATAGCTATTGAGAAAAAGTAAGATTGTTTGTAGCAAGTAAATGTTGATAAGAAACAAATCGAACTGAGTAAGCTTTGTTCTCTTTTTGAATGGTTAGTAAATTGGTGGATCAAGAAGCAAGGTCAACTTGATAGGTCTGAACTACTAGGCCGCCTGACTTTCTTCCTCACTTGCTCCCAATCCTATTTTCTTGCCCCACTAAAAAAGTAGTGTCTTTCTTATGCTTTTTTTTTTTTCCTTTGAGAGATCTTAAAACTTACCATGCCATTCTCTTGCTCAAAATTCAACTTCCCAATAAAGTCCAAATGCTTTGTTCCTAAGACCTGCAAGCTCCCCATGACCTCCAGCACACACTGGTCTCTGGGTTGCTCCTAAGACAGGATGTGCTTCAGAGCCTTTGCATGGTTCCCATTGCCTGGAGCAATCACTGAATATCCATATGTGCAGTCTTACTCCATTCTAGTTTCTGTTTTGTCATCACCTTCTCAGATAAAGTCATTTTTGGATACTCCCTACTTCTCATCCTTTGTCCCTCAATATTTTCTTTAGTACTCACCATTATATCATGTTATATATTAGCTATACTGTCTACCTGATGACAGTGACTTGCTTTGTTTACTGCTATCCCCATTGGCTGGCATGGGATTTGACACACAATCAGTTGAATGAGTGAATGAATGAATGAATCTGAATTTCAGCCAAGTACCAGCTGATACTTCATATCCGGTGGAGAAGCTGATAAAAGCTGAATTATAGGATAATTAAGTCAGTTGATAATTAACCTAATTCATGGTATAAAAAATCTGAAGAGATATTTTGAGCAGGATTTTGAAGGTGGCACTGAGAAGTAAGAGACTTATGCCTCTGGAGGAATAATAAATTGGAATAACCATAGCAAGGAGGATGGATATCAAATTAAACCTTGAAGAGGATCAGAATATACCACTTACTCTAAAATATACATTTTTGGCAAAGTGCAAAATTTGGCACAATTTTGAGCTGAAGGCAATTGAGAGTCAACAGATATAGGCAGGCAGAGATCTTCACCTTCCCTTTATCTAAAATCAGAATATAGTTTCCCAGGTAAAGGTGTTACCCTTTCCTGAACCACAAAGTGGAGAGCAACTCTTATAAGGGACAGAGTCAGCACTGAGATGAGTCTGTTTAAACCTACCTTACTAAAAATACCATTTATTTTCCATTAGTTCCCCTACATGCTTCCTAGTTACTGTCCCACAATTTGTCATCTCTGGAATCATAAAACTCCCATTGCTAAAAATCATCAATAAGTCACCAAGTTTAACCAATTCCTGGAGATTCTCTTTTGAGAATGACTACTTGTGCATATAAAACGTTAATAAAACATACGTGCTTTCATTCCTGCTAATCTGTCTTTTGTTAGTTTAAGTCACAGGTCCCTATAGAATAAATCTAATCAGTGAAATAAAAGCTTTCCCCCTCCAATACCAATCTAATAACATTCATAGTCCATTCTAGTAGTTCCTGACTGGATCACAACTAAAGGATTTGATTCAATGGCTAAGAGTTGTATTTATATTATATTCAGACAGAAGGAAATCAGGAAAAAGGGTCATAAAAACACACAAGAACTCAGAAATGTTTTTGTCTGGAAAAGAAAAGATCTAAAGAGGCAGGAAGTGTTCATATACACTTACAAAACTCAAAGACAGAACTGGCATTCTGATCCCAGGTCAGATTCTATTCTGGTGCCAGCTGATGCTAAAAGGGAGACAACTTTCATTGTATATTTACCAGAATACTCTAACAGAACTGTTGGCAGAAGACAAAGGCTGCCAGCCAAGAGAAGAAAGATAGCCTTTTGGAGGAATATGGTGCAGGAGAGCAGCAGGAAATTGGCCTGGATCCCGACCAGAGTTACACAGTGTCAACAGAAGCAGAGCACAGCTGCTCTGCTGCTGCCTCAGTCACCACCCACTGGCTATAGGGCCTTAACTGCCAATGGGCAAATCTGGGCATCCAGTCCCTCATTAAAGCTAAGGTGGATTGAATAGAGGGTTAGGAAATCCAATTGCTCAGAGTCCAAGGTTCAGAGGGAGTGGCTCAAGGATGATTTGGTGGAAATCCCACAAGGCAAGGCTCCAGCCCCTTCTCTGAATTATCAGTATGACAGTGTTACTTGTTTCACAAACTGAGGTTTAATGGAATATTTGCATTGGAAAAAGAAAAGTGTTCTTGTAAATATTTGAAACTATCAGTAGATCTCTGTTCCTTTCAGCTTTTGTTACAGACCTTCCACAATCAGGTTCCTGTGGCTGACACCTCGGTAAGATCAAATAATCAAAACATCAGGGCTTGAAGCAAAGAAAAGATGCTTGGAAGAGACCAAAATCTATAATCCTGTTTGCTTCTTCAGAAGATGGGCAAATGCATTTCCAGCCTTCTTTGTGGTTAAAGTCAGATGAGCCCAGGTGGTAGAGTCCTGGACCATGGGATGTCAACAGAATCGATGTCTACAATTTTTCAGTCTGGCAATGAAATGACTTTGTGGCTCTCCAAATGCTTTTCTTCTTTGGAATCATATCTGGAGGCTGTATGCTAAAGATGGTGGCTTTACCAATCAGTTAGTCTGCACTTCCATGCCATTGCTCTGGGAAGAGTCACTCCCTCATCCTGGATTTTGACATAGAAGAGCAGTAACTCTTTATTGCGGTAGAACCAGTAAGGTAGTTAGGGTTGTTTGGTATAGAAGGTAGTAAGTATTATTTGCTTTGATACAAATGTTTATCTAAAATTTAGTTACACACAACACTTAAAATATCACCTAATATATATACACTAATTTAGTAATATCCCTTTTTTGTTTAGAAAATTTCATAAGGCAACTTTCCATGAACTTTTCACCTATGTCATGGACAACAGCAGACATATAGAATCATCTTTCAAGGGAAAACCATCCAAATGTCTGCAAACAACATTTTTAAAAGGTCTTGAATTCTCCATAGCATTTACTGTTTATAATCGTGAGTTCATATTCCAGAAGTAGTTATCAAGTCTCCATTTAAATTTTTAAATCAAACTTATCAGGTAACTTACCTACTTCTGAAAATAAATGGAAAACCTTTGGCAACTCTGATAAACAGTGTGATGCTCACCAAAGTAAGGTCATGGAGAATGTGCCCCTGTACCAGGAAGGGTTCAAATACAAGGCGACACTTTTTCTGAGGAATAATTTTTGGGAAAGCTTCCTATGGGTAGACTTTGGCAAATTCATACTACTGAACATTTATTTTTGCATATTCTCTAAATGCATATGGAAAAAAAAACCACGATTTATTTTTGTTAGGTTGTATAAGCTCATTTGCCTTTGGCATCCACATAGAATGAGAACTTAGTAACATTTCGTATGTTTAAGAAACTGATAATTTTTTTCAGGTGGTTCTGTGTTTAGAAAATCCCAAATATGCTTTCCAAGTAATAGTACTTCTGAATATAAAGCTTTTATATCAAGGAGAAATATTCCACACATGTATATTAGTCTAAAATAGACCTCTCAAGGACCAAGTTTTACCTATAAGCACTTTTATAATTTTTAATAACTGGTAGAGGGCAAGGAGTAAGAATGTGGCAATGATTAATAAAGAGAAAGTAGCACTGTTTTGATTGGGTAATTAGATTTACTTAATGTTGTTAATCTCTGCTTTATTCACTATGAACAAATTATTTTGGATAGTTATATTTTCCTAACCAAACTGCTGCTTAGCAAAGTATACTTGAAATGGTGTCTAAGATTTTATTTAAATTTCAAATTAAATAAACATTTCTAAACTTCCCTACAAAAAACTTCCCTTTTTTAATAATGGTAGAATAATTATTTATTAACATAACATTTAAATTAATTCACTATTTGTACATTACTCTTAAGTACTATATTTACAGAATTTCTGCCAGCAGGAAAACATGCTGAATTTCCCCAATAAGAGGCTCTTGTGTGGGATGTACAAGGTAGGAGGAAAGCCAAATTATCACTTTACCATCAGCAGACTAAAGGTGTTTGTTTCCATTTGGTCAGCGGTTTTCAAAGCCTGGATGCCCTAGGGAAACTCTAGAAGTCTGTGGGATCTTTTGAAAGAGTTGAAAAGTCAAAACTATTTTCATTTTCACACCAAAATGTTATTTGTCCTCTTATACTTTCATTCCCTATGATTGCATAATGATTTTCCCAGAAGCTGCTTCACCTATGAGGACTTTAGGGGGGCTGAAGGACTAAGTGCATTTATATTTTTGCACTTTCCACTCATCTGCTTTCATTTCTAATGCAACTAATATCAATGGACATAACCGCTGCAAATAAATGTTCTTCGATATGTTAAATAATTGTTAAGAGCATAAAGGAGTCATGAAACAAAAGTGTATGAGAACTGTCATTCCAGGCAAAGTCTTCGGAAATCAGTCTTCTGCTCTTCAGGCAGCTGAAGCTATCAGAAGTAATTTTCTGCCACTTCAGCAATGTCTTGATTTCCCTAACACTACCAGATAACCGAAAACTGGGAGTTTTCTCTAACTTCAGCCCCATTAGGTTTTGTAAGCTTCTATTTCCTTACATTATATTCCTTCCTCCATGAAATATTTTTATTTTTTTAATTTACTTTTTATTGTTTGCACACACACACACACACACACACACACACACTCTCACACAAAATCATTGTCTACCCTGAGGTTCTCCCATCACCTTACCACCCACATACCATCTTAGTATTTTGTGCCCTCCCCTGGCCCCATGTTCTCCCTCCTTCCCTCTCCTGCTCTATGCGTTAGTTCTGTTGGAAGTTTTAAATTTTACTTAACCATTTGTTTGTTTATTTTCCCTGTACACCTCAAATATGTGAGACCAGCCATATTTCTCTTTTTCTTTCTGACTTATTTCCACTAACATTCTTTCTAGGTCCATTCATGTTGCTGCAAATGACATAAGTTTGACTTCTGCTCCATGAAATATTTAAAGTGATTTTGTTTTCACCAAACCCTGTAGAGTTGAAATTATTCTCACTGTAATTTACCCTTATTTTTTTAAAATAAATTTTAAAAAAACATACCATATGAGCACTCTCTTCCTCACCCATTCCTGTCCCCACTGTTTCATTTTCTATTCTAGTTAATGGCCCAAATTCTCAGCGTTCTGTATTTCAAAATGATTATTCTAGATAAAACATACCACATACATTCCAGACAAGTTTAGAATTAACTGACAGAGATTTGCACTGGATTCAAACACAATTTTTGTTAAAGTGGTTACGAACAGTGTGACAGTCTTTGTATGACAACGGTTGTGCTTCAAATGTCACATGAAACCAAAAAAAACTGATATAAGACAATAGTCTTGATTGTAGAAAAAAAGAGACTAAAAAGTTTCAAATTTGCCATAAAAATGTAGTCTTGATATAGTACTTATATAATTCAGAAAGTTTAACTCTCAATACCACTTGTAAACCCATCACTTCTGCCATGTACACACAAAAGGACAAATTTCCTGGTTTCTCTATATCAGTCAACACTAGCACACACAGTTGAGGTACTCTTCTCACCTAGTCCCTGAACCAACTATCTGAAAACTCAGTGGAATTCAAGCAAAACTGCTCACTTGAAGAGGTTGTCCTTGTTCCAATGTAAGGTTTTCACTCCTTTGTCAAAGATTTGTTGACTATATATGTGTGGTTTTATTTCAGGGCACTCAATTCTGCTCCATTGGTCTGGTTGTCTGTTTTTGTACCAGTACCATGCTGTTTTAATTAGTATGACTTTGTAGTATAGTTTGAAGTCTGGAATTATAATACCACTGTTCTCTTTTTGGTCAGGAGGTTTTTGATTTTTGAGGTCATCTGTTATTCCATTTGAATTTTAGTAATTTTTGTTCTATCTCTTTGAAGAATGTCATTGGAATTTTTATAGGGATTGTATTGAATCTGCGGATTGCTTTTGAATCTGCAGATGGCCATTTTGATGGATGATCCTAGAAGAACTCATATTAGCAGAAACAAATCAAAGAAAAAGACAGAAACCAAATGGTTTCACTAATATATGGAACACAGGAAAAACAAACAAAATGCCAGGAGGAAAAACCGAAACAAGCCGACAACAAAACTAAAGTACACAACTAGAGCTGGGGGAGTGAGAATGAGTGGTCAGAGAGGGGAGGTGGTGGGTGAACCACGGGGAATACAAAGATATGAAATATAGATATGAATAAATTATTTAAATTTTAAATAAAAGCAAATTGAAGAGAAAACAAAAAAACCACAACTGCTCATTTGCAGAAACAGCAATGATTGGTCCTGATCATCACACCTCCTCAAAGGGAGATCTGTATATTGAGGGACCTTGATGCATAATCTTTTACCTGCTTTGCATTTAAAGTAAGTTACAAGAAACACTGGGATATAGTATAATCTCTAACTTTAAGAAGAAACTGGTATTTGTTTTTCTATTCCAATTCTATTGAGCTGTTTGCTGTTCCTAAAATTAACCCTGCTCTCCTCTGCTTTGTATGCTGATCCCCGTGTGTGCAACAGCCTATCTTTCTCATGTTTGCATCTATCTGCAGCACAGGAACTGCCTGGCACCTACTGGGTTCTCAACAAACATACACATATAGTTGTATTTATATTGTAAAGAATAAGCAGTATGATCTAAACATAGTATAATAAAAAAATTAAAATTATAAACATGGCAATATGTAGCCCAAAGGGAAGAGATGCTTAGATGGCAGCAGGAAGGAACTGACAGAGGTCATCTATCTTTGAATCTCAATGGTATTGAAACATTTATTTTGGTTGTATTTCTACTGTTCTTGAAACACTAAAACAGTGAATTTCTTCCTAGAAAGTTTTGAAAGCTAATTTATATTCATTTTAACAGTTGTGTTGATATTCAAGTAGCAAACAATAGAGTTTGTTACACTGGGTATACTTGCAGATGTTTAACTTATGTAACTCTGACAGAGATAATGGATATCAGGGAATTGAGGTGGGGGTGCAGGGTATGAAGGATGATGATGGACCATAAGAAAACTTCTGAGAGTAAGAAATATTTTCATGGGGACTGATTAGACATTTTAAATCTTCCAGGAGAATTTTGTTGTTGTTGTTGTTGTTTTTTTTCAAAAAAATTATTTTTTGTTCAAAATTTAGCCCATTTTAGAGTCAGGGGGAAATCTCAGTAAGTAGCTTGACATTTTTGATAAGAGTGTTTTCTTTTCCATGAGGTTTAGAATCATATCTGTAAATGTAAATTTAATATTTCTTAATCTTAAAAATCTTAAAGAGTTAATAGCCCTGTGATTGGTATATTTTATAGGAAGGAAATACTAAGGACCAATAAAATATCCTGGTGACTTACCCAGTTTCTTGACTTTTATCAGATGAGTGGATTATAGTTTTGTCTCAATTTTCTTGTTTCCCTGGCATTTCATGGAGCAAAATATTGCTATTTATAAGTAAAGCTTTTAGACAAAGAGAATAAAATTTGGTCAGCTCTTCATTTTTCATATTATGTTTTGTCAGAAGAAAAGCCTATATTTAAGTTGACATTTTCACTAACTGTGCTGTAGTACATTCTGGATTTAAATTGAGTATCTTTGCTTTTAAAAGCAGTAACACAGGAAAAGGCAAAAGAGGCTTTTTAGGCAGTACTGAGAAATTTATAAAAAGAGCTCAGGCCCTAGTTTATGGACTAGGAAGAAAGCAGATTCATTCTATTCCTACAGCCAAATACGAATGAATGAAGAAAGTAAACAAGGTGACATTTACTGCATAGTTGCTTGAAGTACTATAAAATCTCAGAAAAGATGACATCATGTAAATTCATGCAATTTTATGTGTATAAATAAAAATATCTAACCAAATTCAAACACAGGTGATTAAGACAGTACTTAAATTATTCATTTGGTTGACACATTAAATGCTATTATTGGGTGCAGAGAGGTCAAGGGGTCAATTACATGGTGAAGAATAAACTGGACTTTTGGTGGCGAGTTTTATATATAGTATATACAGGTGCTGGTTTTTAACAATGCACACCTGAATCTTATGTAATGCACGGTTGCTTAAATAAATAAAAAAAGGCCCTGGGGAAAATGTTTCAGACAGATACTGTCTCTGTCCCTATTGCCATTAGACTTGGTCAGAGAAAAATCATAACAATTAAGTTACATCTTATAAAACCCCTTCCAAAACAGTGCATCTTTTTATTCTTCTAGGAAATAAATCCTTTCATGCTTATCTTTCCCAAATGAAAGTACATAAATGCCTTCCATGTGGGAATAGACTGGTTATGTTTTCCCTAGATGGCTTACATATCAACTTCACATCGATTTTTCTTAGTCAATCTTTTTTTTTTTTTTAAATATGCCAACAAGACAAAGCATGGGTCAAATACTTCATATGATCCTGTCCCCTGCCGAGACATTGAACACTAGTGAGATGCTTTAAAAAGTTGATCAGAAACCTTTAAAAAAAGGTTCTTATATAATTTTAAAGAGGATAGACATGCCTTCTCTTTCTTCCCCTCTATCCATACCCTTGAACTACAGACTATAGACATTCTGTGTGATTATGAAGTACTAGGTTTATGTATTTAGACAGTCTCATGCTTAGCATCTAAAGTAGCTTTGATATCTATTGACATTAGACCTGTTCTATTTATAGTTTCTTTTCCCCTATTATCTTGGGTAGTAAAATTCATCTTGATTTTCTGTTTAACTAAGGAGATAATTGTGAAATAGAGTATTTTACCCAAATTCAGATACAATAATGTATCATAAAGCTTCATTGATGTATCTCTCAATTCTGACAATAAAATAACCTTCATATTTTGGACAACCATGCCATAGAATAGCTAACAATTCTTTAATTTTTTTTTTCTTTAACTTTCAGAATTCAAGGCTGATATTTTTTCAGGATAGGTAAAACAGTCAAATCCTTGATTTAAGAGGCACAATGAATCCCATGCAGGACTGAAAAAGGAAAAGAAAAAATTCTGCACTTGACAAATTGTAGTCAAACTGAAGAACACCAAAAATAGAAGATCTTAAGGCATGTAAGAAGAGTTATTGTGCTGACTCTATATTATAACCAAAGCATTTTTGCCCAAGTTGATCTACAGAAAGAAAATCCCCCAAATCAGCTGGATATGTTTGTATTTATTTTCTTTTTCTCTCTGCTAAATATACACACATAACTTCATGTATGTTACCTAAAATGTAAAAAGGATATAATAGGCTGTCATGTCCACTATTAATTCCTATGGAAAACAATATAGAAGTTCCTCATGATATTAAAAATGTATCTACCATATGATCCAATGATTACTGCACTCTTAGGTAACTACAACAAGAATGCAGAAACACTAATTAGAAGGAACAGATGCACTCCTAAATTCATTGAGCTCTATTTACAATAGCCAAGCTAAGGAATCAACCTAAATGCTCAGAGATGACTGAATTAGGAACATGTGGTACATCTACACAAGGAATATTATGCAACTATTAAAAAGTGAAATAAATTAAGAGAAAGACAAATACTGGATGGTATTACTTATATGTGGAACATGGAGAAAAAAAACACAGGACTAGACAAAAACCAAATCAACAACAAAACCTAGAAATCTGAATGTAGAATTGACAAAAAGAGAGGAGGAGTTGGAAGAGGTTAAGTGGGGAGGGGGCTAATTGGTTAGAGAAGAACAATGGGTGCCTTATTGGTGGGTGTGATAGCATACACCTGAAGGGGGTGATCCTAAACCTCTAAATCGTATAATCCAATGGTTGTAATCCAATGGTTCCTCAATCAAAATTTTATCAAAAAATTACATGAAACAAAAGTTGAGTTCATTCAAACATAGCAGATTACAGTGATTTATTCAACCTGCAAATAATTATTTCTCTACAAAGGGATAGGTATCAAGGACAAGTTGCTTCCAGTTTATGTTCGGGGAGAGAAGCTCATAACCCAAAATGTTGTTTGGAGACAGAAAGTGATGAGGGAGGGTTGATGGAACAGTGACATGCCACCCCAGGCCAGAGCACAGGGCTTGATGAAGGATAGGAAACCTCTTGAAGGAATTCTAAACCTTTGGGCAGGAAAATGTCCTGCTGCTGAAGAGTTATTTAATTTGTTGCTTATTTTCACAAGAAGCTAGAGAGATGGCAGGATATTCCTGTTTAATCCAGGGAAAAGGGACAGGCAGGAACCCATCGATGTTATCCAAATCAAACAGATAATCTAGGCAAGAATAAATGATTGGATATGTAGATTATATTTCACGGGAATTAACAGAAGCACACAGACTAGCCAACCATCACAGACAAACCACAGAAAGTTTAGTTCCCACTATCTGCTATACTTGAAAGAATCTTTTGTTCATTTTCATACAAGCCATTGAAAAATCTGAAAACAAAACACTGACATCACTAACCCTTGACAACAGTTTAAACTGGAACACCCTTACCAGCTATACAGTACATGAAAGAATGTAGAGTATTGTATATTTGCCTGACCTCTGCTTCCCCAGTAGACTAAACACTACATCTAAAACAAGAACTCCAAGAAGAATTTATGTGATAATCTCAAGCATCTGAGAGTAAAGGAAATAGTCCACAATGTTTCCAGAACTGTGCCAAAGTTCTTCAGGCATCAGCCATCCTAATTGGAGGAAGGTGGGTACTTAACAAAGGTTTTCTGGGTTTTTGTCAACTGCTAGCATACATGGATTTGTTTACAGAATTCTGAGGAACCTGGAAATAAAGAATCAAGCTATGTGAATATAAGCTGGCTACTTCGGTGAAGGCACACAGATTCCATCCTATAGTCAAAAGCATTCATGATCCAATTACTGCCAAAATTTTTAAAAATCTTTAAAACAGGGTTTCATACTTGTGCTAGTACAATGAATATTTTCAGTCAAGTAAAAAGCATGTATATTTCAAGGAAATATAAGCTTTTTCCAAGGACTTAGTATAGGGTACTCTCTTTTTCTAACTTGAATTGATGTTTTTCTTGAATTAAGTTAATAAGAGTTGACTGATCTTTGCCAGCAGCAAAACATTTTACACACATCAATTTTTAGGAGGAAAAATATCATTCAAACTCCTCTCTTATTTAAAAGACACTACATTTGATCAAATTGATGTTTTTTCATTAGCAAGAGCATTCATGTTTTGTAAGACTAAGATATTGAAGAGAAATCTGAGATCTCATTTTGAAATGTAAATATGTTGTAAAGTCAAAATCTTTTTTGATCCTTGTATTTTCTGAAGCTCATAGCCCCTTGGATGGAGTCATGCTCAAACAGTTGTCAAACTAAACTCTAAAGATGTTTATATGTGTATAGGTGAAATTTCAATGAGCAGACTCAAGACTCCAAGAACAGGTCCCGGTTTTGGAGCAAAAGCTTAGTGCTGGAGTATACATTTAGTAATGCACCAAACAAATAAAATAGAGTGCCATGTATCGCTATGGGTGACTCTGATCACCTGAAAAGAGGATTGCTGTTTCTAAATGCCAACTCAGATGCAAAACCTGTTGGAAAATGTTCCAAGTGTATACAGCAGTTCATAGACCTTGGTACACGGTTCATAGTAGCTGTGGAAGCTGAAACTCAGTGGAATCAACTACTCTTTCATTTTAAAGTGAGAAGCAGAATAAGATGTGCTCTTGTACATATCATACAGTTAGTATTTGAGTGCTCTTTTGGTCTGAGTTCCTGAAGAGATCAAGACTCAACCACTTTATATCACCTGGTATCATGCTCACCACAAGGTAACTGATGAAATGTCAAACGTGTTGAATGAATAATGCATGAATTTAGCAGGTGGAGAGTTTTATCTACTCAAAGGATTTCTATAGTTCATTGTATGTATCCATTATATGACTTACTTTATGACTCAGACTATTTAAAAATAGAATTAATCAAGATGCCAAAGATCTGCTTTAATTCCCAGTGAATGTATGTGATGCTGGACTGTGCTAGAAATAAATTTGCAACTTGACTTTTGACTGTAAAGAATGTAGGCTATAGCAAATGTATGACTGCAATTCCTCCAAAAAATATTTCATTCAAAGATGACTACAATTCCTCTAAGAAGATAAAAGGAATGGAAGTAGAAAACCAGAAAACTGGAATAGTTGACTGTGTGCCTCTATTTTTGTCTAGCTTCTGCTAAACACTTTCTGGTCCAGTCTTGGGATAGGGTGAGCACAGTAATAACCTCAAATCTTAAAAAACTGGCATTCTTTTTTTGAAAGCAATGGGCATTGATCCTGCAAATATCAGCAGAAAGAACTATTAGTTGGAAATCACTAGCACATAAATAACTTTGACAGATAATTGTGTGATTCATCTTCCTTTCTAATGACAGAATTTAGTTTTAAAAACACATTTTTTAAGCCACAAAAATATTTTTTAAACCACCACTAAAGCAGTTTCCTAATCTTTCTTGCAACACATTCTCATCTCTCCCTAGTCAATTATAACATCTAACTTTACATTTTGGCTGTTATAATTTTAAGGCTGTTTCTCTCATCTTTTCTTCTTAGGAGTAGACAACATTAAATTTCAAGTAATATCATTGTAATTTCAATCTTCTCTCCCTGACTTTAAATTTTTTCTTTAGCATTTTTAAAAAGTAACCTATTTCCCAGGTAATAATCATTTTTCACTTTTTGAAAAGAAGATTCTATTGAAATATTTTTAGGCTTATGCCATTTGGACATCCATTTAACCAAGAAGAGCGGAATAAGATGGTATTTTACGTGTTGGACATGTACATCCTGTAACTGACTCCTATAATAACTTAGCAGAGTCAAGAAACTTTAGCTCAAGATTTTGGTTTAAAGATTGTTGAAATGTAAATCATGCCATTCTTAATCTGTAGCATTAAAATCATAAAATGAATTTCAATTGTGGGGGATAAAGGTGAGTATTATGCTTATAAATTCTATTTGTACTTACCTTGCTCAACAGTAAAAGAGTAGTAGAGGTGATGATTTTACTTTCAAAATTATTTAAATAATTGCCTTTATTTTCTTTGCTTTTGTCATTAAAGTTTTATTCCTTTATTTCCTCCAGAACATAAAACAGAGGCAGCATTAATATATTCTCTTTTTACATCTTTCTAAGAGGGGCCCACTGATTAAGCAAAACAAAACAAAACAAAACAAAACAAAACAAAAAAAACCCAAAAAACCAGAATCCTGCCACAAGGAAGCCTGGCTCTTTGTCCTAATTCTACCACTTACAAGTTTAAAGAATTTTATCTAGACTCTTTAATACCCACCCTCCATCCCTCACATATTAAGTGGGGGTCACAATATTTTCTCCCCTTTTTTCGTAGAATAGTTGCAAGGACCAAGCAATGTTATACACTGAGAAGTTTAATAAAAATAGAAGAAAAAAAAAGAGAAAAATAGAAGCCATAATTGCTACTTGCTAATGGTGCAGCTTAACAGGATCATGGGGAATATAATCCAAGATTAAAAAAAAATATATTACAGCATTATTCACAACAGCCAAGAAATGGAGCAGCTCAAATGTCCATTGACAGATGAATGGGAAGAGAAATATGACATATCTGGATGATAGGATAGTATTTGATCTAAAAAAAGAAGTCTGTCACATACCACATCATGAATGAATCTTGATGATATTATTACGATGCTGAGTAAAATAAACAAGCACAAAGAACAGATACAGTATGGTCCACAATCATTAATAGTGATTTCCTTTAAAAAATTAAGTACAAACAGCACCTCTGCTTTTCTTTTGCTTTTGAGTTTAGATAGCACAAGTGTTTACATAATAAGATCCTATTCTATGAGCTACCTAGAGAAGTCAAAATCAGGGAAACACAAAGTAGAATGATAATTGCCAGAGTTTAAGGAGAAAGGACAATTGTTTAATGAGTATAGTTTCAGCATGGCAAGATAAGAAAGTTCTACATGACAATGTGAATGTAACACAATGAATTGTATACTTCAAAATAGTAAAGGGTAAAGAAGTACTTTAGTGTGTTTTAGTTCAAGGCAAAGTGAAATTAGGTAGAATTTTTCAAAAAATTAAACTAAAACAACAGTCTTTGCTGGACTCATGGTTAGCAATCAATCCTGTTACTTAGAAAAGCACATTGCTGTTTAGCAAAATCTCTGTGCCTCCCAAAACATTCACTTAACCATGGTACCTCTGTAATCCTAATGGTCATAATGGCCTTCATCAACAACCTCCCCTCCCTGTGAAAGAACGAAGTGCACCCGCTTGTTTTTCTTTATAGTTCTGACTCACACCATTGTTAATCTAGCACTTACCATGTTACTATTAATGACACACAGTTCTGACATCATTAATCCAAGAACTTGAGGGAAAAACCACATTTAACACGTCTATGAGTTTCTTCTTTGAGCTCCTTGTTCAATAGCACAATGCCACTCATCAAATATTTGCCAACTGAATAAATTCTACTCTTTCACAGTTTTCAACATCTTTCATTCAGCTGTTGGTGGGGTGGGGCAAAATCTCAAGAGTAGAGAGAGGTTAACTATTTTAAGCTCTGCATAAAGGTCTTTGTGTTGTTCCTGTTCATATCTGGTAGAGAAAATGGAGAGGAACAACTATGTATTTATAGCTGTGTTTATAATGATACAAAGATGTTCAGTTACAGCTCTCTAAGAAAAAAAAAAGGCTTGAGCTGCAAAGTTTATAATAATCCTTTCCCAATCCATTTATGGTTTTGAAATAGTTAGAAGTCTGCATTATGTTAACAGTCCTTATAAGGGTTCTTACACAAAACACTGTTTTGAACGTGGGTAAGCCTCAGCTCTCTGGAACTTCCATTAATAAAAACCACAAATCCCTGCAAGAGAGGGTTGAATTAGATAGTGTCAGGTTCTCTTTAAAATATGTATTTCTTACCAATAAGAAACCCAAAACTTACTTGTAGGTAGATTGTCAAGATAAATATATCCATGAAGAAATAGAGAATATGTAATTTTATTCCTAAAATACTCAGGTGTTACTCAGAAAAGAGCATGGGAGAAGTATCAGAGCAAGTTAGTCTCATTGTTGAAAATGGAGGTAGGAATCCATACTAGTGAGATTAAGAAGTCAGAGCACACCTTTACTCTCAAGGGACTCAAAGCTCAGTTTAAGAAACAAGCACACGCCAAGGATGGTGTTCATACAATCCAGCCTGACACTGTGAGATGCTGTGACAATAGAGTGACAGTAGAAACATCCCACTCCAGTCAGCAGTCTGGACACTGCAGATCAGTCACATAACACTCACCAGTGAGAGCTGGAACTCAAACCCAGAAGTGATGATAGACCATAGTGTACAATAACTACATCCAACTAAATGAGAAATGCAAATAATGGTTTCATAATTCCTAATACAAAGACCCCATGAGAAACTGAACTTGAAGAACAGGAGCCATGTGTTCCACTTGCCTGTGTCCATATCAGTTCCTTGATTGGGAATCTTGGGTTTGATCTAAAAACTTGTGACGTTAATACTGGAACTATGAAAAATTTATGAATAACTTTTCAAAAGTTCATGCGGTCAGACCACAGCTGAGATGGAATTAAATTTCTGAGTTGCCCTGTGTTGAATAGTTAAACCATAGAGCACATGACACCTAAAATATGTCCTATTTGACCTTTAATGGAAACAATTTGTTGACTCTTGGACGATGGCTTCAAACTTGGGAGTATAACATTAACAATGGAATAGGAAAAAGCAAAGGAACATATTTGAAAGAAAAATGGAGCTTGATTTTAAATGGGTGGCAGAACCAAAAGGGATGTCCAAAAAAGGAAAACATGAGATACATCATGAAAAGAGGTGAGGGATAAAAGTGCAGGTGTACAGTGATGACAGAGCCCATCAGAAGAGACAGAAAGGGCTGGTGGTTGAAAACTCATTATGGAGATAAAGCGCTGCATTCAAAAGGACAGTTTACACAGAAGTCGCAATACAAAACACGGAGAAGGTGGCTTTAGTAGAGTCCAGGAAGAACACACAAAACACATCCTGTCGGGTGCCCTTTGCCTTTGAATTGCAGTTCCTGAATTTGAAAACCAAAGTCAAGCCAAGATGTGAGCACTAGGCTGGATGGAGTTCCATGCTTTAATGAAGGGAAGCAGCAGAAGAGATTAAATAGGAACAGCTAGAGAAGTGGAGAAATAGGCTTATGTTGCTGTCACTGTGTGCAAGACACAGTTGACTTGCTATAGAAGAAAAACAAGGCAAGACTTGCAGAGAAATCAGGGAAACTCTTGTGAAAGGTTAATGGACTTGATTAGAAAGTCATTAGAGACCAGCAGTAGAGAGACAGAGTGAAATCAATTTCAACGAAGTGGGGAAGAAATGAAAGATGCCGAAACAGAGGGAGAAAGCCTGGTATAATTAAGGCTGGCACTAACAAGAAGGGAAAGCTGGCATGGGGGTGTAGACAGGCTTATTTTAAAAGGCCTGGAGATGTTTCTTCTTTCAAAGATGAAAAGGAGAAAAACAGATGAATATGGTAGAGTGCAGAAAATGGCTGTGACAATTCCCTGTTTGGAATCCATTTCCTTAGCGGGTCCCTCCCACCAACTCCAGGCTTAGCCTTGTGGATTTCTTTGGTAAACAGGACTGTTGCATAAATGCCCAAAGAAGCGATGAGTATCATCCATTTAGGCTTGATGTGCTTGTTACCCTGAGATGAGCAATGTGTATGAGTCACCTCGCCTGCTGGGGACACTGATCCCCACGAGAGAATGACACCTAGCTGATAGATGCCAACCTGCAGACACAGGCAAGAGGTTCATCCCAGACCAACTGGTCACCAGTTAACATGTCAGGTGATGCAAAGAGAATTGTGACCTAATTACAAGTGACCTTAGAGCTTTAGTTTGTTCCCCAACTAAAGTCAATTAAGGAAAGAGGGAGGATTTTTCTGATGTAAAAGGTAGTAAGTATAGCAAACAACACTTTATGTACTGCATGATTGTGGCTATTCAAAAGTATCTCAGACTACTATAAAAATCTTTGCTTTCTTTCCTTTAATATTGTTCAAACTGTCTATAATGAACAGTACACAATAAGTGTTAGTATTGTTATGACTACTGGCAACTACATTTGAAATGAGAAAAATTCCAGCACCACTCTCTACCACTGAAACAGCCAGCCATACTTCCCAGTTCACAGAGGGGCTCCAAAGCATTTTCACATACTTTTAATTTCTCATAGGTAGAAGAAATGCAATCTAAGCTAAAACATATTTGAATAATAAACTAACCTCTACTTCTGGAAAAAAAAGACTTACTTAGCTAGTTTTCTAGCTCTGTTTGGTAGGTAACTGCTATGATCAAAGGAGAGTTGACAATTTCTTCATGTAAAAATTAAAATTCAGAATTGAAACTTTCCAAAAATGCTTGCCAAATTTTGTGTTTCCATGATGAGATATATGTTTGGATGTGATATTTTCCAGTGAAATAGAGCTTTTTCTTTTTGAGTAGCCATCTAGTTTTATACCTGCCATGTGTTCACTGGATTCTCTCCAGTGATCTATACTGGGAGTTTAAGAAAATGTGCACTATAAGCACACACAAATACTTCTCTCCTACCTCCTATATAATTTCTCAATAAGACATGTTTAAAAGGTTTAACACTTTTTAAATGCATAATTCATCATTGGGCAGAAAGGTATATGAACACATTAAGTTCTGTCTTTGTCCTGAAATAACGTGTTAGATCACTATTTTCAGCATTTCCCCTATATCATGTATGGTCTAAAGCAATCTGAGAAACTTATTTTCTTTTAAACCATGATTATTGATCAATATGGAAAATACTGATCAATATGGGAAATCTCAACATATGTTTATTTCTAAAAGTCCGAACTCACAAATATAAAGAAAGGGAAATGAGACAAAATGTAGAACAAAGAAAGCAAGAAACAGTGGCATAGAAAAGTGTTAAAGCCTGCAAGGAAGTGTGTGAGTTCTATACTTTTCTATAATGAACAGTAATCACACAATAAGTGCTAGTATTGTTATTATTATTGGCAACTACATTTGAAATCAGAAAAATTCCAGTACCACTCGCTATCACTGAAGCGGTCAATCATACGTGTGTGTGTGTGTGTGTGTGTGTGTGTGTGTGTGAGGTGGGGGGGATGTTGGGAAGAACTGGAGAACTAAATAGAGAAAACCTATCACAACCCCAGAAGCAAGCCAAAGGACAGGAGATAAGGCCTCTCTGAAAGCAGAGCCACAGATGGGGCTGAAAGTTGGCTCTATCAGAACTCTTCCGTGTAGCAGGATCAGTTTCTCATCGCCCTCAATTCCAAACACAAAGAGTTTACTCACTGGAATGGATGACCAGGTGATCTGAGACAATCAGAGGTACAGCTATAAGTTGAGGAAAGCATGGAAAATCAGGTGATTCAGTAAGCATCTTCATTCTGAGTTATGAATCTGCAGGTACCTTTCTCTGTATGCCAGCTAGGAGCCAGTGACATGTCCAATATGCCCTCGAAATAGACTGGGGACTCCTTTAAAGGAACACTGGTCAGAATGAAAGAGTAGATGCCTCTCCACCAATTGCCCTTCAGCAGAGCAGTGGTCAGATGCTTGACCTTCCATTGACCTTTATCTTACTCTTGATTATGAAGAAACCAAACATCAAATCTTGGAAGAAAGGCCCCAGCATATAAAAATATATTCAAATAAAATTTAAGAAACTGATGGAGGGGAGGAGATGAATTTTGGGAACTGGAAATTTTAACAAAAATAAAAATCTTGATAAATGGGTCTGAAGATAATAGGAGGAAAAACTCAAGATAGTAAAACAAAAACAAAATAAGCAGAGGGAAAGCAGAGGAAAAGTGAGCAGAGAAGAAAGTACTAATCAGAGGTATTACAAACTAGAGACGTGAAAAAAAGGGGGAAAGTATCAAAGCAAAAACAAGTCACTTCTCAGAAATGAGACTTCTCATCTTCCCCTTTCTAGCTTCCTGTTTCAAATTCCATTTTGCACGGCCAGTCTGTAGCACTTCATAACAAAGGTTTATGTAAGAAATGGGGCAAAATAAATACTAAGACCCATACCAACACACATGACAGTAACATTTCAAAATGCCAAAGAATAATAGCACTTATTTTAAATTAAAAAAAAAATTACACTTAAAGACAAAAGGCCATTAGCAATCATAACAGCAATGCTGAGAGCCAGAAAACAAACAAAGTCCTTAAAAACTCCCAAAGGAATGCTCTTTACACAGGAATACTATATCCCACTAAACAATTAAATGCAAATAAAGACATGTTAAAGACATTTTCCAAGTTGGCAAGGTTGCAAAAAAATATTTTTCTCTAGAAGGATCCATGCATTCTTACTGCCAAATATCTCATTATGTTGACCTTTATTTAGCTTATTTTTCAAGTATTTCTCTTTTCTTTACTTTCTACTTTTGTTTCCTAAGTTCAACTCCTTCTATCAGCCTTTGGAAGTTTTAGTTTTAGGCCACCAACTGTTCCAAAAAGAATTTTCTTTCTCTGCCAGCAGGGTGCACTCTTTTCCTCTAAAAGTCGTAAACCTGTCTACTCACCTAGAGTAATTCCTTTTTATCTCTTAGCATGATTTAAGATAGGGGCTTTTTTCCTAAACAAACTTGCAATTTTTTGCAGGCAAAAGATCTGCTGGGTTTTTTTTTTATGACTTTAGCTTGATACTGTTGCTTCAATAGAGTAGGCATTCATCCATGAGAAACAATCAACTTCAAATTTAGTGTTAATCCATTTCACTAACAACATAGCATTAAACACATTCATCTCTGCTTCATCCCCCTTCCACTTGGAAACATTATGTAAGTGGATGTAGTCATAACAGACCTCTATAGTAAGATTTCACTTGCATGCGAAAAGCAGAATAGAAAAACCTATACAGACAGCAAGTTTAATAGTGGTAACGTTGGGCTAAGTGGGTTAGGGGAAATTGGACTATTTGCTAATTTGGAACATGGAATTTCTTTTAGGCACTATGAAAACATTCTACAATTGGTTAATGTAATAGCTATACAACTCTGAGTATATTATAAGCCATTGAATTATACACCTTAAATGAGTGATATTAAAACAGCTACTGTTTTTAAAGATCAATGTGGGAATAAATTAAATTCCTACATCATTTGTCTTTAAGGCAAAATCAAAGAGCACTAGCTTTTAAAAGCAGGATTTGCAAAGTGTGGCAACTAAACAAAATCAAATATGTATTTGGGTACAGAAAGGAAATACCAAATTACAAAAGTTCATGTCAGTTGATATTTATTTGCATCAAAATTAATATATAATCTGTTCCCTGTAGAATTTGTTCCTTTAAGAGATGCTATAAGTAAGTTCAAGGGAAAAATATTGGGTTTTATTGGAAGCACAGAATCCTGAATTATATAACTTTTTGTAGGTCACAATTTCAAAAAGCGAAGTCTCTCATTTCTTTCCCTGTCAACCACCTTATTTCAAAGATGTAATCATAAGTCAATTAAGGTATAAAGTAGTTTATATTTAGAGAGGGCCAGGAACTGCAAGCACTGCTGAGGTTTACTCCAAGCATTTGTACAGGCATATAGCAGGTGATCTATAGGGTCAGTGAATGAAAGCACCTATGGATAAAGTTTGCCTTTTCGAGGGATGCTATGATTACAAAATAAATGTTGAGAACATTTGACTCATCAAGATGGATGTGCAAAGTGTTCCACACTAAAATTGAACAATGAATGCATAGATTTGTAAACTTTAAGGCTTCATTTTGAAATAAGTTTCACAAAGGCACAATGATAGGATAGTGGTGGAGAATAAAAATAATCTAATGAATAAGCTATCAACAGCCTCTCTTTTGCATTCCTTCTTCAAAGACATTGGAATTAATAAACCAGACCTACAAACCATGATTTTAACATAAACTTCAAATCTACTAGTTTTATCTTCTCAAATTCTTACCCTGGTGCAACTCATTTGAATACATCACAAGTTTAAGATATTGACCTAATTTTAATGAAGAAAAATAGAAGCAAATAAGCTCTTTTTATTAAACACAGAAAACAGGCTTTCACTTATTTTACCTTTCACTTATTTTAAAATTCTCTCTCTTTCATCATCTGTTTCCCTTGTAATTATAAACTTTGTAGTCTGTACGACAACACAAAGTTGATTTGATGCAAGGTCAATATTTTGATCCATGTTGGGTTAAAATTATCTATAAGCTCTATGCAGCTGTTCATTTAACTCAGCGCACAGAGCACACAGACATGGACAAATGTCCCAGTCAGATAACCAAAGACTTTGAAATGCATGGGTTTATGAAACTGTGATCTGAATCTGAGAAACTTGTTTAATTTTGGTATGTGAAAATCACAGGAATAAATCAGTGCAAATAGAACACTCTTATTTCTGGAATACAAACTGTTATTTTTTTCTTGACTTATTTTGCACCCTGGTGCAAAATATAGAACACAGAATTCAGATTCTAAATTGCACCATATATTAGCTACATGGCAAACTTGTGGCAACTACATTTATATGCCATAGATTCATTATCTAGTTTTCTTTCTTATTTAATTTCAACTTCACTTTTTTTAATTGTAGCAAAAACATTTAACAAGAGAGTGATCTTTTCTTAACACAGTTTTAAATGCACAGCAGAGTAAATTATAGGCACGATGGTATCCTATAACTCTCTAGAATGTGTTCATCTTGCATAACTGAAACTCAGTGTCAGTTGAATAGCAACTCTCCATTTCCTCCTCCTCCAGTCCCAGGCAACCACCATTCTCACTCTGCCTCTGCTTCTATGAGTTTGATCACTTTAGATCTCTTAAAAGATGGAATCATACAGTATATGACCTTTTGTGATTGCTTATTTCATGTAGCATAATAGGCTCTGGACTCATTCATGTTGTTATAGTATAATGTTTTCAATGGTTAACATGACAGATAAGTTGATGGCAACTGGACCACCCCTTGGTGTGTACTGGCTCCCTGGTCGAGCTATCGAAGAGTTGGCTTGCAGTCAAGACTGAGTCAGACCTGGAGATGACTCCTCTGCCAGCTGAGGTAAAGAAATTGTTTTGATGTGTGGAAACACTGCTTTTTTAAAAGTCAAGGTCTCCTGGCAGCCCCTCTGTAACCTACTATGGCATCTGAGCTAGAGGTCATGCATATTACATAAGGCTGTCCATGCATTCAAACCAGGATCTCCAAGCCATGATTCCCATAGCAACACACAGAGATTTTACTGCTCACAGAGATAAAACCGTCAGAAGTATCTGATGCCATCCTTGATATTTTAAGCAAGATAAACACAGTTCTCATTTTTCCAAAATGGTAATTTCTTTCAGAAGGAAACCAACAACCATGTTCAAAGTTGCCAGATATCACACAAACCAAGGTACCTGAAACCTGGACAACCTGCTATGAAATAGCTGTGCCGTTTAACTCAGGATTCACAGCACATAGTCATGGACAAATTGCACCAACCTGATAACTAAAGGCTTATAAGTAGCTGCTATGTGAGGGATCACAAGGAAAAAAAAAAATCAAATAATCATAATGAATGAAAGGAAATAGACTCAGCTAAATTCTCTAGCAAGATATTTCATATCTGATTTCCACTCATCTTCTGTATATACACACACTTTATTGTGATGATAGACTCCAAGGGAAGGAACTTTTAAAATATTTTATTGCTCTATTTTTGAGAAGCATAATGCATTTTTTAATGTAAGAAAACACTATTAAAACAATTATTAAAATCTGATGGAAAGAATTTAAGTCTAAGAAAAAATCTCTGAAGAAATTTGATTTTTTATCGTTTTTTTTTTTAAGCAAGGTTTGCTGGGAAAAAGAAGTAAAAATTATTTTGGTGTTAGATGCAGCTTTTTCTTTTTAATATTCAGGAGACTTTTTGTGTCTAAATAAACCATCAAAAGAGACAAGTGACTTGAATTATGAAACAACATAAAAGGTGAGACCATGCCTACAGGTCACAGGTCCTTTTTTCTACCAAGGGTAGGAAATACACTCCATTTCTGGTACCTCTTTTAAGTCAGACAGTGAAATGTAATAGACCAAACAGAAGCTTCAAGAGAAACTCCCACAGGTGGTCCATCAGGGCCCAGAAAAATTGGCAGAGACAGAGCTGGGCAAGGAGGAAGTGGTCTTACCTTTGCTTTTTCCAATTGGGCTTGGGCCTGCCGCTCGGCTTCTCTGCGCACTGCCTCCCGATCTTCCTCCAAAGAAACATCGGAATCGGACGGACGGCTGGTGTAGGAGTCTGCCGAACCCTTGAGAGGAAAAGTCACATTTTAAAATAGATTCCTTCTATGTTTGCGTTGCAAAACGCTCATTGACAAGGCAGGCAGTTTCCTACATTGCGTTATAAATTCCTGAAAAAAGGAAAAAAAATAATTCATTGGTGGCAAACCAACTAGAAAGATCATATTCTGGTTTGTAGAACATTCACTAGGATAGCCGTGTCCACCGAGTTACCACTCACTCCCAATCTTTATGTTCCCACTACTATCCTTTCTGGAAGCTGGGACAGCTTCCTTTAGAATTAAACCAGCTCCGTGGTGCAGTGCAGAACTGAAGGGCATAGATGGGTTTGAAGGAGAGCTTCAAGAACTATCCACCTGCTAAAACAAGTACTGTCAACTAGGAAGAAGACACAGATAATACAAAGCATGGAAGAAAGTCTGAGCTATAAACTTGAACTCCCCCAAATGTCACTATCCTGAGATGAGTCCCACTTTAGCTTAAGCATCCTTTTGTACCTATTTATTCACCTGATACCTTCTCTGACACAACGTAAGACAGCAGCAGTCAGCTTCACTCAGCCTTTACATATCACATTTTAAAATGCCTTTAGATACATATTTAATGAAAGCTGTCGACAGAAAACACCTGTCTGAGATAGCTCCTACAGCAATAAATCACAACATAGAAAAGGAGCTCAGGAGATTACAGGAACCTCCCTAGCTCCCTCTCTTGCAATCAGGATCACGTTACTAAATCAAAGGAGTAGCTGCCCGCACTAACCGCAGCAGCAGAAGCCGCGACAAAACAACGTCTCCCCCGGAACGAAAGTCTTTGAGCTTACACAGATATCCGAATTCTTCAGCCTTCCTCCCTTGGCTCTTTTCAGAAGCCTGATCCAGGTGGCCTTCATGAGCCAAACAGCGCCTTTCTCGTCCGCAGCTGCAGCCCAGGGAACGGATCCTCCGTGAGCGCTGAGCCCCGAGGAACCCCTGTTCCTTTCCTATCCATGCTCTGGGCAAGCCCCTCTTCTCCGTCCCTTTCTGCCTCCGGGGCTTTCACTCCCTACCCCGGAGGACTCCAATCCTAGGAGTATCTTATTTTCTCATTCCAAGGGAGAGAAAACAAACACGCCTGTGCTTTATATTGCTTTAAAAAGAAAGACTACTTCAAGTGCATTCAAGGCAGGCATCAACTCAATCTAAACTTAAAGCACCTCCGTACCCTAAAAATTCTCCTACCGGTTCTTATTGGTAAAGGAAATTAGTTGTAAGAGAACCTTAAAAAAAAAAAAAAAAAAAAAAGCCTAGAGCAAAACGTATGCAGTGACATTTGCAAGTGCAAAGTTCAAGTCTTATCTTCAGAGATGGGGGGGGGGGGGGGGGGGGAGGGGGGCGGAGGACTCACTCACCGCACTGGGCATGCTCCTAAGTAGCCTTTTTACGCAGATGCTCACATCACTGCTAGTCTCTATCAAATTGCCATTTTACATGCAAAGTGTAAACAGCTGTAAAGGGCATTTTGGTTCTATAGTAACTGGCACGAGGTATGTTTGTTTCAAATCAAACATTCTCTCAAAGAAAAAGCACGCAATCTTTTCATGTAATGATCCCATCCCATTACCCTGATACAGAAAGTGTATTTTATGCAATAACACAATTCCCCAATGACAAATAGTATTAAATAACCGCAAAGATCAAAATAGTGTTCATCTATCAGAATAAGACTGCTCTTGATTGCCTGTGACTTCCTAAGTAAGAAGAGAGCTTTGCCCATTTAATTAGGACTTGAAAGTGAGTAATCACAGTTCAAGCAATGAGTTTAACAGAGCTCAAAATGACTTTGAAAAGCTTCTCCAACTGGGAAAATGTTGTTGAAAATAAAGTCACTGGAACAAACAACAGTATGAATTGTTATACAAAAAACTGAGGAAATTTCAAAGCTTGGTGGATATTTTAGCTTGAGTTTAGAGTCAGAACAATTTACTCCAAAATCTTACAAAAGAGGCTAGAGAGGGAAAAATAGTTACAACGCCTTGTTCTAAAGAAATTTCATTTTCAGGCTCTTTAAACATACAATTCTATCACCACATTCCAAACTAGATCTTTATTTGAGTGTGATGGGAGAACTGTTTTGTAAACTGATGAAAATGAAAGGAATTCTTAAACTCTTTCAATGGTGGAGTGTTTTGGTGGTGGACACTGTATGTATGTCATACACACATATGAAGAGGTGTGAACCTATACACCTAAGTCATATATAGTATTGGAAACTGGTTTTACCTCAATAAAATAAAATAAAATCTTCTCTTCTCCCCTTTTCTCCAACTTTGAGTTAAGACAATTTTCTGATCAAAACTTCTAGAAAACAAAGTAGGATAGTATCTTAGATAAAAGTTATAGATTGAATACATCTTAATTGTGGTACTATAACATGTTGACTATTAGCAATAAAAGATTGTTTACGTTGCTATGAAATAAAAATTAATGTGTTTGGAGGATAGAAAAATACACTGATACCTTTTGTTCAAGTAATTTTCACAAGGAGAGGAGTCCTTCTACACAGATATTAGGGATATCCTAAATTTCCAGATATTCTAAATTTCCAGAAGCTTTTCTTACTGCAGGTGTAACAGAGTAGAAAATCATTCAGAAGCACAATTATCCAATAAAGGACCTCAGATCCCACGCTCATAAGTGTTGGCATTTTAGATCTAAACATTCTCTCAAAGGAGCAGGTCACACCTCAGTGAACAAAATTTCTGTCATTTAAATTCCTATAAAGAAAGGGAATGTATCATCCATACAAACAAACACACACAACTGTGTGCAATGTCATTCTCTTTTCAGCAAAATAAGATTTTTAAAATGCCTTTGCTAATAGAGAGATACAACTTATAATGGTAATTATTCTCAGACATGTTTCCAGGTTTACCTAATTAAGCAATTACAATTTTAAAAATGCTACATCAACTTCCGGCATATTTATAACTTACTAGTCTTTGATTATTTTACAAAATGAGATGTTACTATGAACAACTGTAATTTATAGATGGAGTCACACTTTCACTCCTTGTATCTGTAAAAAAAAATTTCATTATGGAAGATACATGGACCCTTTCCAGAGAAAGAGACACATAAATTACCATCACCTTAAATTATCTTACACTATAAAATAGAAGCTTGTTTTACCCTCCAGAGTTCTTGCATTTTTGAAAGTCACTTTCTCAACATGTGCATGACAATTAATTTTCTTCCTTCTGGGAATGTGGAAGTTAGATGTTATATAGCCAATTAAGCTTTTGCCTTTGGTACCATATGGGCGTTTTGGGTCATTCTGCCTCAAGTATTCTTCAGACAGGAACAGCTGGCAGACATTTCCATAAATTCTAGAAGAGGTTCATTATAAGATGTACATTTGATCTCTTGGGTTCCTATACCATGATAAACTTGACTTTTGTAGTATTTGTCCTTGAAGGTTTTTTACAGGTTTAGCTATCCAAAGTTCCTTTTCCATATCTTAACATTGTCATTCCTCATTGCACAGTACTAGCAAGCAACTTGCACCTGACTCTACCAATTGCACACCCAGGATCTTCTATTATCCTCAGAATTTTCATTCCTTTTTTTTTTTTTTGCAAATAGGAAAATTTAGTTTAAAACTTTCATCTACCTCTTCATTTTGTTTTTTTCCACTATGTCAAATACTTGCACAAAAAGCATAAGCCTTTTTCTATAGTGCATTTTTTTAAAATGAAGTTTGTGTTTTTGATGGTATGCTTTATTCTTTTACTGTCATAAATATTTCTGGGATCAGTTTCCTTGACTATTTATATATTTTCTCTTTTACACTCAAAAGAATTAAGACTTACAAGACTACTCAAAAGTGACATCTTAGACCCCAAATAGTCTACTATTTCTGCAGGCAATCTTTATATATATGGCATTGCTTTGCAACCATCACGATCCAGGTGGTTCACCATTGGTTCTAGCAGCTTAGAAGGGATTTTTGGAGCCTGCTGCATCATCTTCATGGGATTTTTAATAGTGAACAGGGGAAAACAGCTGACAGGGAGACAGCAACTTGAGCTCCTCTCCCCCCTGGTTCATGTGGCCCTTTGATCTCCTCCCTTTTAAGCCCAGGTGAGCATATTTACACATGCGCACTAACCATTGCCAGGTGTGTACAGTTATGGGGAGTGTACAAAACCATAGATGCAGGTCATAGAGACTAATGGAAAAAGGGTATGAAAGACCCTGACAACACATTTACCCTACAGACATCTAAAAGCAAATGCTGGTGGCCAAAATCAATTTCTTATAGTATAGTAAAATACTGCTTCTAGAATGAACTATCTCCCATCAATAATCTTCAAGACTTTAAACCACTTCCTTGTATGAGATTATACAAAGTCAATGGATAATTTGTCTTCAATTGTTTCCTCCTACCAGTCATGGAGTAGGCAGACATCTCATAGGCCATGCTGATTTGTGCCCCCATTTAAGAAAAAGGAAAAATTGGATACACTTCTGAGCCTCAAAGACCAGAGAAAGGTTTCTGTCCTATAATATCAGCTTGTATCGGCTGGGGCATTTTTTTTTTTTATTTTTAAATTTTAATTTATTATTTCAAATTTAATTTAAAGGTAATAACATAATTATTTTTCATTCTTATTTTTTAAAAAACATTTTATTGATTGCATCTATCTATCTATCTATCTATCTATCTATCTATCTATCTATCTATCTATCTATCTATCTATCTATCTATCTATCTATCTATCTATCTATCTATCTATCTATCTAAATTACATCATTGTCTACCCTGAGGTTCTCCCATCACCTTGTCTCTTCTGAACTATGTTAATCTTTTGTGACCTCCCTCTCCCCAGTTTTTACACTCCTCTCCCTCTCTTGCTCTATGTTTCAGTTCTGTTGGCAGTTTAAAATTTTTCTTGTTTGTTTTTCCTTTATCCCTCATATAAGTGAGACCATCCCACATTTTTCTTTTTCTTTCTGGCTTATTTCTGCTAACACATGATTCCTTCTAGCTCCATTCATGTTGAGGCAAATGACAGTTTGTCTTCTTTGATTAGTCAATACTATTTCATTGTGTAGATATGCCACATCTTTTTCAGCCATTCATCAGTTTTGGGGCATTTGGATTGTTTCCATATTTTGGCAATTTTAAATAGCGCTGTGTTAAAATTTGAGTACAGGTGTCCTTTTTTATCCTTTTGTATCCTTTGGGTAGACTCCCAGTAGTGGGACTCCTGAGTCATCTTTTTTTTAATTTTTTGCTGTTTGCATATTTATGCATGCACGCATGTGTGTGTGTGTGTGTGTGTGTCGGGGGGGGGGTAGTTATATTACATCATTGCATTTCCCAGGGCTTTCCACCCCCATCATCTTGTACTCATTCCTTCCCTGATATATCCCCCCCCTTCCCCAGCTGCTTATCTCAATTCTGTTGTCAGCTTATTTTTTTCTTGTCCTTTTGTTTATTATTACTATATCCCATCCACTGGTGAGACCATATGGTTTGTCTCTTTCTTTCTGAGTTACTTCTGCTAATATGATTCTCTCTAGGTCCATCCCTATCATCACAAATGCTTCATATTTGTCAGTTTTGATAGCAGAATAGTATTCCATTGTGTAAATATACCACATCTTTTTCGGAGGCTGGGGCAGTTTTTGTTTCGTTTTTTACATTGTCATCTCTTTTTATACTTCAGAAGAACTAAACTTTTTCTGTGAAGTGATCTGGATCTCACTGAGAAAACAAAGTGCTATCTTCTGCTTTACTGATATTTTCAGAAACAAAATCAAACATCATTTACTGATAGAGTTTCTGATTCAAGAATTTTAAAAAAGGATGTAGGGTACTGAGGTGAACCACATTTTCATGGATATTGTACACTTTACTTTCCAAATGTCACATAATCACTACTCAAATTCATAGAATATTGAAAAGCCAAAATGTGGTTGGCCTACCATTTCATCCTTTAGTCTAAAAATGTTGACAAAGTAATGGAAATAAAGTGATTTGAATTCATCCCTCTACGATACTTCTATAATTATTTAAAAACTAAAATACTAGCTTCAATTTTTCAAATGCATAAGAAAAGTTACAAACTCTATGCAAGTATCATTTATATTGATGACGAGATTATATTTACCAAAAAAACAAAAACAAAAAAAACAAAAGCCCAAACCAACTGCATGAGGCATTGAGGTTACTAATACAGTTAATAACCAATGGAGGTAACAGTTCAATTCTAGCAATTTAAATACAGTTCCATGCATCAGTTCACAAAAATGAAAACTAGAATATATCCTTACATGCAACAGATATTTCTAATAATCAAAAACATACCTTTGTTCTGCTTGCCAAGCACCCATACAGACTTACAAATCTCTCTTTCTCTCTCTCTCTGTGTGTGTGTATATATATATATACACATACACACACACTCACACACACACATGCCATGAGGAAAGGTGTGGGTCTAGTGAAACAAAGGTAATGCTAGTTTCTCATTTATTAATGCTGGTCTGTGGAAAGGATTTGAAGAGTTGGGTAGTACCCTGAGATTTTCCTCACTTCAGAGTATCTCAAAATTGTAAACCACTTTTTCATTATTATTCTACTATGGAAGCAGATGAGTAGAATAGGAAAACAATGGAAGTCAAGAAATCAGTTATTTAAATTTTTCTCTTCTCTCTGAAAATGAACATAACTTTGGCAAGCTGGCCTTCAGTAGCCTCTCTGGCAGCTAATCTTGCCTGAAGTTGGCTGGAAACCAATCATCTCTGAGTAACCTTTAGTTCAACAAAACAGTTGCTACTTTTCAGCACTGAAGTTGAAGTTATTAAAAAGAATAAATGGTAGGTACAAAGTCAAGTCAGAGACTTAACTAGCATGTATATCAGTGCATGGATTAAAGAGTAATATATTAAAACACTGTTATCACCAAATTATCCTATAAAAGTGGGTGGGATGGCTGTTAAGTTTTATAGAAGAGTCTCTGTCCAATATTAAAAAAAATACTAAAAAGAAATATTTTGAAAAAGTAATGGGTCAAATTTAAAATTTGAGTTTCCATTTCAAGCATAGGATAAACAATTTCCTTTCATAATATATTACAACATGGTGTGTAGGAGGGATTTTTAGACTTATAATTTTATTTACTGATGGTGATAGATGTCAAGAATTTTTCTTTTGAAAAACTTCACCTTTCAGTCAAAGGTGAATGGAAATAGCTGGGCGTGGTGGCACGTGCCTGTAATCCCAGCTACCTGGGGATTGCTTGAATCTGTGCTACTCTGGGCAAAAATAGCAAGACCTAGTCAAAAAAAAAAAAAAAAAAAGAGGCTTGCTGAAATGGCAGTGGCTCCACAGCAAAGCCCCAACAGAGGAGACCTACCATCAGCTGATGGCTGTCCCTTCATGGATCTGGTCTTCCAAAACATAGGGTTGGGAGTCAAGCCCCCAAAGCCAAAGACCCGAAGCATGACTGAAGGAGCAATAAAATGTTGCAGAAATTGCAGATATGAGACCCACCAAGAAACAAAAAACAATCATACAAGCCAAAGGTGCTCCAATCAGCCTACAAAGGCAAAGGCATTACAGGGAAGATAAACAGCACCTCTACCAAGTCCTGGGAAATCGCACCCTCACCAAGGATGAGGAAATGGATCCAGGAAAGAAAAAAAAAAAAAAAGACTAAAGGGCTAAACATGGACAAACAACAAAAAGAAAGGAGGCAAAGTGACCAGGGGAGATGTGGTGTGGTCGGGTATTCTCATGGGTATCAGCAATTATACAATCTTGTATTGTAAAAAATCCAAAAATAAAATTAAAACAAAACAACATTGAATGGAAATGAGAGGCAAGAAGCATATGAACAGTGCCTGGGAGAGTTGAACTTCCTCAAAATATTGCTGAAAATGATTAAAGGGAAAGGAGAAAAGTGTTGGTGTAGGAATTCATGCTTGGTATAGATACTGCCTGAAACTCTGCAAGGACATCACTACCTTTACACTTTCTACTGAATCATTCCAATTAGCATATACATATGCCACATTTTCTCTGCATAAGAAGATCTCTCTTGACTCCATTTTCTTTGCCAGCTCACACCCCATTTATTTGCTCTTCCTTCTTTGTAGAAAGCAATGCCTCACTGAAATTGCCTATACCCATTTCATTGTTTTTTAGTTCTCTCTTAAATGTACCCTCTCTCACCACTACATCAAAACTAGTCACCAGTTACATATGGTGAAATCCAATGTTCAATTCTCAGTGCTAGCCTTACCAGTAGCACTAAGCATGTTTGTTTAATATCATTCTTTATCCTTTATTCACGTTTTTAACTTGGTTGCCAAGAAATTTGTCAGTCTGACTTGGCTGCTTCTTCAAGGTTTCCTTTCTAGTATCTCCTCTTTGACCCATCTCTTACACTCTATCCTCATACACACACAAACCACAAACCTTCCTTTATTCCAACATCATTGACCTTTCTGATGTTCCTCATAGACACCTCTCTAGATGTCCACTCTAGTAACTCCATCACTGCTCCAAGGTTTTGCTCAAACATTGTCTTCTTAGTTAGGCCTTTTATGTCCATCTAATTTAAAATTGTAGTCCTCATTGTTTTAATTTTTAGGGATGTGGTTTTGTCTTCTAACATACAATATTAACTTACATAAGTATGTTGGTTCTTGTCTGTTTCCTTGTAATAGAGACATGAAAGCAGAGAGTGTTTTCTAGTCCATTCATTTATTTGTCCCAAGTTCCTAGAATAGTGCCTGATACAGAATACTCTGTGGATATGTGTTGAATGAAAGAGTAAGAGTTATTGCGGAGAAAGTCAGTTTTACTTCAAAGTCTATATCTTGAATCTCCTCCACTGGACAGAGTTCTCCAAGCATTACTAAACATACCCGAATGCTCTTAAACATTCCTAAATGTCTTCATGCCTTTTTGTAACAGACAATCTACTGAACTGTAGTAAATGGTCATTGAATATCTGCTATAGTGAGTAAAAGGATAAAGCAAAGCCTTCGGTTTGAAGAAATATTTAGTGTTTTATCCTAAACCTTGGTAAATAGCCAATTTATTAATTTAGTGAATATGTCAACTATAGGTCAGCTGGTTTAATAAATATATTCCATAACAACCAAGACTTTTTAAAGAAGACATTATATTCAAAAGTTATGTAAGAAGTTTCTTCCAAGAAATTAAAAACTGATTTAATATTTTGAAAATCATTCAAGTTTACATTTTAGAAGGTTTCTTTTCCCATTAAATCTTCCTCAACTAATGATGGGGGTTATGCCACAATAAATGCCCCATCATAAGGTGAAAACACCCTAAAAAATGTATGTAATGACCCTAACCTACCTAACATCACACTTAGCCTAGCCTACCTCAAAAATGTTCCAAACATTTACATTAGCTTACAAATGGACATAGTCATTTAGCCAAAGCTTCTTTTATAAGAACATGCTAAATTATCTCATGGAATTTATTTCATACAATATAGAAAGTTTAAAAAAAAAAAAGATGTGTTTAGATGCCAAAACACAATATCCAAAGTAACACTGACAACAGGGTACTTGGTAGAATATCTATTGTTCATTCTGTGATCATAGGCTATAATTGGGGGCTGCAGCTACTGCAGCAGTTGATGAAAGAGGATTCTTCCACTTATCATTAGGCTGGGAAAAAATCAAAATTCAAAATCTGCAGTACACTTTCTACTGAAGGTGCATAGCTTTCAAATCTTTGTAAAAAATTTTAAAAATCGCTAAGTCAAATCATCACAACTCAGAGACCAACCATGTTCACACTTTTTCATTCCAGGGACTAAAAGTTCCAATCCCAAAACTGCTAATGACTCATTGTGCAGCCATGCAAAGTCCTGTAAATATTCTCCAGGCTAACTTCCCCTCTGTAGAATGTCTTTCCTAAATTGAAGCTACTAGAAAAAAGTTCTTGAAAGTGTTATTATAGAAGGCTGATAATACATTTAAATATGACATATTGCATGACTATTTACTGACTGTTATTTCTTATGCACCATCCCTGCCATTCCTATGTGGATAGTTTAAATTCACAGCAGAAAATATGACTATACATTTAAATTTTACTAAAACAGAACACTTACAAAAAATCAAGCCAGCAAAGGAAGTGGGTGGAAAACATATTTGAAATGATTCCAAGTGGCTGGCTAGACAAATATCAAACTCTGCAAGATCTTATTGGGCACTCTACCTCTAAATAAAGGTCACATCAAGAGATGACTGTATGGTGGCAGCTGCCTTTGAGTGGCAGCACAATCAAACAATGAGTCTTGACTCCTGTATTCCCAGACCAACCCTCTAGGTAAGTAACAAATAATCAATCCACAAATATTAAGGAGCATCAATATTTCTGTCCTCCAGGAACTTAAACAGCTGTGAAGAGGGATAGGGCTTCAGTCTTTGCAGCACTGACCCTCTCAAATTTTTTTTGTATATACAGAATCATGATTAATTGATAAGAAAAAGGGCAAGAGATCAATAGCTACTGATAGTGATGATGAATATAATTTTACCAAAAATCAGCTAGTCACAAACATCTGGAAAAAGTGTTGTATCTCATTAAATTTAACATAATATTTCCTCATTCCATTAGTATTCTGCAAAGCACCAGTTCATAATGTTGAGAGGATACATTAAAACCGGTGCTTTTATTTTTTGTTGGTAATTTTTAGCATTCATACAACTCGTTGGAAAAAGTGTTCTTTTGGTTTGTATCTAGATATGTATGAAAACTCCTAACTAGACTAAAAATTTTGCTTCTAGGTTCTAACTTAAGAAAATTCTTAAATTTCATTCCACGTAAATACTAGACTATTACATTGCCTAAAAAGAAGTTAAAAATATAAAAATACTGTAAGCAAATTCTATGTTGATCACATATGTTAAAAAAACTAAAAACCTAATCTTTTCTATAAATACATACATTCACACATGAAAAATAGAGAAGTGAAAAGTTAAGGAGAATTTTTTTTTTAATTTGGGGGGGCTAATTTAAATTCTGTAATGTTAATCTTTTTCATGAATACAAGTAAGAAGCTCCTTCTCACTGCAACTGAAATGTCTAACAAAACAGCCTGGAAATAATTTTGGTGTCTCAAGAAAGAGGGTTTGCACTTTTATATTTTTTTCTAGTTGGCTGATTTAACCTTGATAGTTTTTTGCATCTGAGAAAGAGATACAAGTTTAGGGTCTCCTGAAGAATCTTTATACACATAATATAAAAGAAGTAGTAAAAGAAAATGTTGATGCAGTAATTATTATCAAGAGACAAGAGTTAAAACTATTTAGACACGCAGTCTTAACATTTTAAATTATTACACTTTTCCACAGAAAGTAAAATGATTATTTTAAATGTCCATTGAAATAACTCAGCTTTTTAAATTAATTTTTGGTACTAGGTTAGATATTTAAGCAGGACAAATGACTAAGTAATTTGGTAATAAATTATTAACATACTGCTCTAAAAGTCCTACCTTCCAGAAAGATACAACTTTGGCTTGGAGAAATTTAGTATTAAAAACAGGCTACACGATCAGGGATTTGGTTGGAAAAATGCCAGTGGCAGGAAGCATTTAGTAATAAAGCACTGCTAAGTACCCTACTGACCTAAAATAAAATAGTTAATGCACCCCTTAAGTACCTAACCTACCTTTAGGAAGTGACTTAAGAAATAAAAACAATCTGTTCATACAAATCTATGCTTAGAAATAGATGCAAATTTTACATTATTTAGCTGAAAATGTGCTACTGATTATTACATAATAGTAATGTTAGAAAATACAGACTATACAAAGTATGTTTAACAAAACAGGACAGAGACAACTGATAAACAATTCATAGAATCTTTCTTGTCTCCCAAATATGAAAGCTCCTATATTGCAAATATTCAATACATAAGCACAATGTTTCAAGGTAGAATAACCAACTTGAAGGGGAGACTGTTGTCAGGATGTCTAAGGAACTAGTGCTTAAGGAGGCAGATTTTTGAGCTAATTCAACTGGCTATGTCTTTTGGTAGTCAATGTTTCAAGTCAAAGTTGAATCAATTACAATTAAGTTAAAGTAGTACAACCAATTTCTTAAATTCTGGATGACTACATGAAGTTTATTTTAATAACTACGTTATCACCAATTTATTTGTGTTCACCATCTAGTATTATTCCAACAAATCTCATCACATGCCAGGCACTGAGGATACAAGAACAAATTAGACATATTCCTTGTATTCAAGTAACTCACAACACCCGGATCAATTACCAATTGATATTTTAAAATTTAAAAATGTGAAACACCTATACCTTTTACTAAATATAACTGAAAAAAATCATGAGCAAAATGAAAGACTAGAAATCATGTTAGGGGAAAAATTAGTAATGACAGAGTTGATTCCTTTAAATTTTCATTAATTGATTTCCATAGGTCTTGGAAATAATCAGCCAAAAGAAGGGAAAAAATAGAGATATTCATAGAGATATTCATGAAAAAGCAATGGCTTAAAGCCTATAGAATGGAAGTTAAAAGGGGCAAGATCAAAGAAAAATATTTTTTGAGACAAATTTAAAAAAATTACTAGTGTATTGACCCTTAAGGCTAAAATTTGGTAGAATAATTAAGGCTACTAAAGTGGGGAAGGAAGATGGGAGTGGGGACAAGACTGGGAGGCAAAACCATGTCTTGACAAAGGATAGGTGGGTGTTTGGATGTGGGGGTGGGGTGGTTAAACAAACATCTGAGGAGTTGTGGACCTATTCTCCTAAATCATATGTAATGCTATAAACCAATGTTAACTCAATACAGGAAAATAATTTAAAAACATAACAAAATAACTGTAATTGTTATTTAAAATCTCTATGCCTAGGTCATAACCCAGGTTAATTCAATCAGAAAATTGAAGGCTAGAGCAGTAACAGAAATGTTTTAACATCCAAGCTCACCCACAAGGCAGCCTCTGTCCAATGTATTTGAAATATAGTTTTATCTAAGGGACTGACTTTTAAGTTTTACTAAATGTTGATTAAAGATAAAGAGCCATATAGGGTGAGGGCTACCATATTCCACAGAGTAGCTTTAGATCATCTGAGTATTAGAGTTCCCTGGTCAAACAGTCATCAGTCTGTTTCTTAGTCCACTTCTCAGGTTCATCTTTCTTAAGATCCACTTCCCTACCAGTGTGCTTCATCTTCGATGCAAGTGTGGTAAAGATACATTTCAGAATCCATTTCTGTCTGTGTAAGCATGTACTTCACGAACACAAAGCTTATTAGTATAGTTCTAGCCCTTCACACTTAAACCTCTGTCATAATTAAATCACAGCAAAACTAGTAATCTATTAGGTAGGAGTGGTGGGGGTTCCTACCTATTATTACTGACAACTGAGCTTAATGTAACAGCCAGGAGTATAATTTCCTCAGCTGGCACTGTATCTGAAGAGTTAGTCTCAGCAATGAGGATTAATAACTTTGTTAACTCTATGGCATTTTGCATTCAGAAAATCCACTACTCTCTCTCTTCAAAGTGGCTCCTGTGGGTAGTTAGAAGCAAGGCAGCCTACTAGACAGGGAAGGCACTGCATACTTCCTCAAGTAGGAGAAATGTGCTGGGAAAATATGAAATGTGGATTGTATGGGGATAGTGTGGAGGAAAGCCTACACATCTAGGTAGGATTCCCCCATTAGGACATTATTCATTTGTTTTCCTACTCATAATTTTTTGAGTGAAAACTTAATATTTTGGTGCCTCTTTTTCCCAAAATAACTTGCCAAAATTAGTTTTCCTAATTAATAATTTCTCATGTATTTTAGAAAGTAATTATAGCAAAGTGATATTCAAAATAGTTCCTCACCCCATTTGGAGTACACTTTGGTTCTCAGAGATGAGAGTAGTCAAGGGTTTTCAGTCAATAAGCCTTTCATTTTTTGACTACGACACAAATAAAGTGAAAATACCACTGGTTCTATCAACATTAAACAAAATGTTTAAAGGCATTAAGAGCACTGGTGTTCTTGAAATAAAAAGTCTTAACCTAATTGAAGACTAAAAATTCCATTAAAAAATTTTTAATTAGAAAGTTTCTTATGTACCTGGAAGACATTATGCTAAGTCAAAAAGGGACAAATCCTGTGTCATATCACTCAGATGTGGTGCCCAGAATGTCCACTTCTATGGAGACAGAAAACACTTCTATGGTTGCTTGGGCTGAGGAATTACCGCTTCATCTATGCTGTTCATGTCATAGACTATACTTAAAAATGGTTAAATGGCAAACTTTGCTATATATATGGTATCGTAATAAAGCAAATTTAAAAATAATCAACATGACTTCTTATAATGAGAGTAAGCCTTCAAACTTAAAACAAGTGAGAGCAAGAAATTCCTTCTATTAAACTGATGTATTACAAAAAATGTCAGGAAAGCAAGGAGTGTTTGTGACGTGGTCCTAACCTGAGTCTAGTACTCAAAACTTCACTGGAGCTGAGACGAAAAGGAGGAAGGGGAGGTATATTCATCCACCCCTAGATTTATTGAGATATAATTGATATATACTACTGTATAGACAAGATATACAACACATTGATTTGGTTTATATATATTCTATGAAATGATTGCTATAAGTTTATTTAACATCCACTATCTCATATAGACACAAAAGAGAAAAAGAAAAATAAATGTTTTCTTTCTCCTTAGGATAGGAACTCTTAGACTGTACTCTAAACACTCAGGTAAGCCATATGACAATGCTAGCTACAGCTACTGTGTCGCACACTACATCAAGTATATTTTTTGTATTTGAAGTTGATGTCACAACTCTAACCAGTTTCCAATTGTTCACAAGCTAATTTCATGGTTCTTTCACTATCAAGTCACCATGGAGTCTAATAATTACAGTTCTGAATTATTAATTGATCCAAAGTGCATGCCTCAGATACATTCTGCATAAAGCAATCAAATCTAGAAAAAGAATTCTGTATGTGCTATATAATTATAAAAATCAGAGCTTCAGGTTGTGTCAGTGTTTTAGGTAACAAATAATTTCAGCACTAAAAGACCCAATTAACACTCATTCAGGATAAAAATGTTGACTTATCAACATACAGGCTGTCATTAGGTGAGTATAATAATTCAAATGTGAAAACTGACACACTAGTCAGGCCTAGAGGGAAGTGTACTATAATTATGTTTGGGTTTTCAGTGTTGCTGGTGCCTGTAATTTCATCCTCTCATGTTTCCTCAACCCTGTTCCATGTTCCCCCAAACAAACTCTTGACTAGACAGACCATTTTTCTAATGATGATGCTTTATCCAAGCTGCTGAAGCATAATGTTCCTGCTTCCTAATTAACATAGAGACAATGCCCCTTCAAAGCAATCATAAGAAAGAGCTCAAAGTCCACGTGTATTCCATAATTATTTTCAGTCCCTTTCCAGGTTCGCATAGAAATTTAAACGTAATGTCTGAATTAAGAAGGAAAGGGTAATGTTTGGGTTGACATCTATAATTTCAGGAGCCTCACACAAAATAGCTTTCTATAAAGGGGCACTGGTAGTGCACTCCCAAAACTTACAGTAGACGTGTAGAACGCTTTACAATTTTGCTGGTTTTAAACTGCATTGGAGCTCTAAACACAGATTAAAGCAGGGGTCAACCAGCTCTAGCAGGTGGGCAAAAGTCAGCCAGCTGCTTCTTTTTGTGTGGTTCAAGAGCTAAGAATGGTATTTACATTTTCATAGAGCTGAAAACAGTAGAGTAGCTTATGACATAAAAAATATGAAATTCAAATTTTAATGTCTATAAATACAACTTTATTGGAACACAGCCATATTGGGTTATTTACACATCACCAAAGGCTGCTTCACCGAAGGCTGCTTTGGCAGCAAGAAAGTCGTAAGAAAGCAGAGTTCATGTGACCTCAACATAAAAAAAATATTTACTTTAGGCCCCTTCAGAAAAGTTTATCAATTTCTCTATTGTAGGCTTAAAATGAAATAGTTTGCATAGTACTGATATCTAATTCATCAAAGTAGTCTTTATTCCCCTTCTCCTTTTTTACAAGGGTAATTGAAGGGTTTACTTTTATAGGTCATTGACATGGCAAAAGAAATTTGTCCAGCCTCACTCTTGCATCTCTATGAGATAATGGCGAGATATATATTTATTTATATTTATGTGAGATAAAGTAATTTTTGTATTCAGTTAATTTTTAATCCAGTGATTACCTCAAGAGATGAGAAAATGTTTTTTTTTTTCTCCAAATCTATGTTCAAGGCACTTCCGTGTTAGTTTTCAGCATATTGTCAAATGAGGAAAATGAAATCATCCTTTGAACATCATTCAAAGACAGTGTCTTAATAGTCTTTACTATTCTATCTTGGCAACTATTCATAGTCATGCTGAGGTTTATGAAAGTCAAGATTATGGTTCAAGAATGAGTTCCTTTGATCCCCAATAAGGGTGAAGGAAAAGCGAATTTTCTGTCACTTTTTATCAGTATCATGAGGTAAATGGTCCCTTCCATCTCCCAGTTTCAAGAAACTAGTTCATTTAGAAAAAAGAAAAAAGTCATCATCAATTAGAAGGTATTTCTTTGGGTTTAAAATGGCCTGATATTTTCCCAGTGACTAATCCTGAAAACTCAATCCACGGAGCAAATACTACCTCTCAGAAGATTTAGAAAATGATTAATTTAATGATGGGCTTCATCCCTGTTAGCACATGGATATAATCTTTATCTTAATAAAGACACACAATTCCCTTTATGGTAACATATATGATAGAGAGGGTGAAATCACCAGACAGAGTGAAAAGAGAAAAGGACTCTTGATAACACTCAGCTCTCAATCATTTTCAATCTCTAACACCAGGAAAGCAAGAGCGACTCCTTAGGCTACTTCTTTGACAGGAACTTCTGCTTTAATGAAAGGACCTTTCCTTTAGGAGCCAGTATTACACAGTAAGTCTGACACTTTCTTGTGTGGCCTTGGACATGTTATACATAACTTCTTGAAGGCTGAGTTTCTTTATGTGGAAAATGGAAAGGAGATAGCACCAGCGCACAGTGGCTGTTATGCTAAATTAAACTTGTTACGGCTGGTGCAGGTACCGGATTGCCCTGAAAAGAGCCAGTTAGTGCTAGTTGGGGATTCTGTTGTAGTACTAGGCATGAAAGCTCTGTAAAAGTCATCTTAAGTCCTAAGTACAGAGGGAAAACCTATCTCAATGACAAAAGATATTGAAATCATTCAGAAACTCATTGGCTTTGACTAATTTTACCATGCCTCTGTGTCATCTCTTAAAATCACCTGTTCTTTTTTTCCCCTAGGTCCAAAGAGACACTTTATTTCTTATTAATTTAGGATTAACCACTCAAATTGATCTTGTGATTGTATTTCTTTCAGTGTTCTCAGAGCCAGTTCCATCATTGACCTTCCCCTAGCCCTATCTATCTTATTGGAACCTGAGGTAACACCTTGCCTTCAGACCTTATTTCACTAATATACTGTCCTGCTTAGCAGGGTTTTTTTTTTAGTGACCTCTTCAGTCCTTCCTTTCCACCTCAGTTGAAAAGTGACTTTTTGTCTTCTCTATATAAATCCCTTTTCCTCTGTCATTCACTGTCCTTTGTAACACTCTCATTCTGATACACTTGGAATTATTACTCTTTTCTAAATCAAGTAGGCACTGCAATGCAAATGGGGGTGAGAAGAAAGTTTATTTGTTTTTTCACATTCATTTCTGAAATCAGGTAACAAAACAAAGCAGGGTGCTTAACTAGACTTACAAATGGGAGCAGTTGGCCCTTTAAACCCAGCTACTCCTTAGGTTCTTCCCAGACCATGTGAGCAGTAGCATAACCTTAAGAAGAGGCAAAAGCAGATTCACTCATTAAAAAGACAAACAAAAGTCACGGTGGGTACAAGGAACCCCTTTGGTGTTCTTACCAACCAGTTCAGTCTCTAGTCCAAAAACTACACATGGTTCCTTCAGCCACGTGTCCACCAAATGGCGGCCTCCCACCTTCAATCCAGATGAGGGAACTGAAATGGTGCTGTCGCACCTTCTTTGAAAGTGGGAGATTCAACTCCAATGAAGAAGCTAAGATGGTGTCATCAATTTTCCCCCATAAAGGCACAACCATGGCATTCTTTCAGCTTCTAGTCTGAGGTGGGCCAAAACCAGCAGACTCATTTGATACAAAAGCAACAAACACTTCAGGTGTTTTATGATGAAAACAGCAACACAGTAAGTTCTCTTCAAGTCTCCAGACAATTCCCAAACTTTGCAGTTTCAAAGCTAAGACAAGTTTTCAAGTACCACATTTCCAAGTCAACTTACACAAGTCACTAGTTTCTCCAACATGCTTCCCCCGGCCCTCACCAGCCCGGGCTGGGGATGGAAGCCCACAGTATGGCTTTCTGTCCTGCCCTGCCACTGCACATGGCAGCAGCAGCTCCAAGGCCTCCAGCCTTCCTGGTGCTCCTCTGCTCTCCTCCACTTGGGGTCTTTCTCTCTGTCTCTATCACTCTCTCTTCTCCTCCTTAAATCACTTCCCACTCTTCTCCTCTCAAGAGAAGGCTTAACTTCCCTTCTCTAAGTCTCCACCCACCAGGGCACAATGGCTACCATTCTAATGTAGTACCACTAATGCTAGTGGTCACGATCCCCCAATTTCACACAGCATCCCTAT